>JAXFYN010000472.1:0-192045 GCA_036172215.1 Camellia granthamiana
TTGTAGTGATAAGGGTTGATACCATAATTTGCTTTTTGTTGATTCTAACCTGACAATTATAGCCAAATCTAATTTAATTGATTGTGTGACTCGTCAATTATGATTTGTTGATTTAGACCATAAATCAGCTTTAAACAGTAAACTTGGGCACATTTATTACAATTATTATTAGTATTATCTTTATCATTTTATTATTATTATTATTATAGTTGCTAGTTTTGTGTAGAATGTGAAGGAATTAGGTAGGTGGTCAAACGTGGGGTACGAATGATATTGAGAAAATCATGGACTTGGATTACATCTCTTACTCATGTGGCAAGGCACATGCATGGATTTTCATATGCATAACCGTGAATGCTGAGCCTATAACTAGGGTAAGAGAGATACAAGCAAAGGGCCTTCAAACCAATTCACAAAACGTGATATCTAGGAGTAGCCTCTATCTAGGAGTAGACACTTAGCATTTTTAGGAGTAGTTCAGTTATAGTTTCTCTGTCAATTTGTGCATTTTCAAACTTTGTGTTCTTGTTTAAGTTCATGTAACTTGTGTCAAGTGACAATTGTCTTTGATTAATACTAAATTCAGTTCATTTCACTTTCACTCTTCTTTGTTTGTTACTTTCAAAGAAGTCCTTGACCTTTCAAGGCATAGAACTCAACCACATTGCTTGATCTTTTGTGTTTTTTGTTAACATTAAGTTTTGTCTATTGATTTTTATCTGTCGATTGACCATAAAAGAAATTTTTACTAACAATACGGTAAACTTATCCCCCTTTACAAGGACCCCCAATTTCTACATCCCCAAATTCTATTATATGAGCATTACTCTCTCTACATTCATCCTCTCCTCCTTCTCTCTAAGTTCTTGACTTTACCATCAGGGGGGTTTTCCGACCTAACCCAGGTTGGGCAACCCTCACCGTTTGTTGCATGTGCAGACCTCCGTTCCCAGAAAGCCTTGCTCGGCCACGGAGCTCCACCCGTCACTATAGTGCGAAATCACCCCCACACACCTTCTATCTCTTAGCAATAGATATGTTTTTTGCTCATTTTTATTCTTGATCTAAACAAAGATAAAGTTTTGAAGCTTCGACCATAGTTCTAAATCGCGGTATCGGGTAACGTAACGGTATCAATCGCGGAGTATTGGTATCGGGAGTATCGACCGGTACGTATCGAGTATCGGGCGTCGCGGCTGTGAAATTTCAAAAATCATTAGCAATCCCTCTAAAACTCAATTTTATGTATTTTTTTGACTCTTTTAGCCTTAATTTATCACATTTTAATCAAAAATTTGATATGTAAAGGCACTTTTGACTCATTTTCAACTAAATAATATGTATTTATTTTAGTTTCAAACTTTTATTTGGTATATATGTTAAATTTTAATATAAAATTGATGTTAAAATATTTTTTTACTTATTTTCAACAATGAAATACTTTTACATGCATAACAAATTAATAAGAGAAAGGGGGATATGAAAATAAATCATTCGCTTCAGTCATAATCGCATACAAACAATCTACTACAAATCTACAACTCCAAAACTTAGTAATAAAAAGAATTACATTGTGGTACAGAAGAATCTCCATATCTCACATCAAGGAAATAATTATCCTAATCAACTCATTGTCATGGCTTCTAAGTTTTTCATGGATCACTAATTCTTTATGACTCAAATGAAGCACGAGAGACTGAAATGATATTAAATTGGGCTTGGGATCTTCTATATTAATTAATTTTTTTATTTATTTTATTTATTTATTTTTTTTATCTATTTTAATGCACTTTCAATCAATAATTAGGGTGACTCTATTCTCATCCCCCATCAAGCAAACAAAAGCTCTTAAATTTTTTTTATTTTTATTATTAATATTTTATTATATATAAATATAATTTGGTTATTTAAAAAAATCAAAGATCCCATCAAATAAAAAAAAATATTCAACGCAATAATAATCCTATCTACATACAAATTATAAACTATTATACAAATTATAAGCTATGATGTGGCAATCCCTACAGCCCACATAAATCAAATAATAATCCTATCTACATACAAATTATAAACTATTATGTGGCAGTCCCTACAACCCCACATAAATCAAAAAGCAAAACTATGACTTCTTGACCCAAAATAAAAAAAACAGAGCATCATATCATGGTGAGAGAACAAACAGAGCATGAGTGAGAGAACAAACCTTCAACGAAGAAGCTTGAAATCGGTGATGGATTTGGGTTCGATTCGATGCTTCTCCCTGCAGGCTGCAACACTTTACAAGATCGATGCTCCTGGGAGATGAATTTGGGTTGATTGAGGAGTTGGGTTTGGTCCGATTGAGTTTTTCTTCAGAGGTTTGTAACACATTTATGATGTCCGTCCGTGAGTCTGTGTATGTATTATTGTCCGTGAGTCTGTGTATGTATTCCGTGAGTCCGTGAGTCTGAGTTTTTCTTCAGAGGTTTGGTCCTTTTGCTTTATTTTTGCAGGTGCTTTTGCTTTATTTTTTCTTTTCCTCCAGGTGCTTTGCTTTGCTTTTCCTCCAGGTGATTTGCTTTGCTTTTCTCAATTGTTTTTGCAGGTCTTAAGGATGCCGTGCTTTGCTTTGCTCAGTAGCCACACTCATACATACACAAGACACCGTGCTTTGCTCGTTTTTCAGTCGTATCGGCATGTATCGGACAACAAATCGCTTACGTATCGGGAATCGGCCGCTACGGACGTGAAATTCAGTCTCGCCGGTATACCGGTGAGTATCCGACTCGGCCCTACCATTTTCCGGTACGAATCGGCCGGTACGGAACGTACCGGCCGATATTTAGAACCTTGTTCTGGAGTGGTTCGATCCAGACATCCTTGACATGTGGATGAGTCTTTTACTGTCCCTACCCATACCTCATCACCTCCTCAACCAACAAGCAGTCATTGTCAACTTCCTCTCGACCTCTTATACACACCTCTCAGACCATCCACCCCATACGATCGAACTCAACCAAATCATCACCCCTTCCTCGAATCTCCTCCCAAATCTCCAACCCTTCTACAGCCCCATCATCTCGAAAACACTCTTACCCATCCCCTCTCTACCCCTGCTGGACTCCCACTGCCTTGTCAATCATCCACGCGACTTCATATTGAGGGGCCAACTCTACATGACAGATATTAGAATGATGTATAGAGAAAGATAAAAGAGAGAGAAGATTATATTGTTGTAAATCTTGTATATAAATTGTGTACAAAGAGCTCCTATATATAGGAGAGAATACATTGGTAGTGGTGTAGTAGGTGTGGTAGGTGTGGTAGGTGGAGTTGGTGTAGTAGGTGTATTGTAAATACATTATACCAAATATATATACTAACATAATATATACACTAACAGCCCCTCTCAAACTCAAGGTGGATAGACATCAACCAACATGAGTTTGGAAACTAAGTCACTGAAACGACCAGGGGGGTGAGCCTTGGTGAAGATATCAGCAGGCTGATCAGCAGAGGCAATAGAATGGAGTTGGACGGTGCCATGAGTAACATGCTGGCGGATAAAATGACAGTCGATCTCAATATGTTTAGTGTGATCGTGGAAAACATCATTATGAGCAATTTGAATGGCACTTTGGTTGTCACAGTAAAGAGAGGTCGCATCAGTAGACGCGACACCCATATCAGCAAGAAGCCAGCGGAGCCATAGAAGTTCTTGGATAGTATCTGCAAGAGCTCGATATTCAGCCTCAGTTCTAGAGCGAGCAGTGAGAGTCTGTTTCTTGCTACGCCAAGAAATAAGTGAATTTCCTAGGAAGAAGCAAAAGCCAGTAGTAGAACGACGATCAGTGGGATCCCCAGACCAATCAGCAGCAGAATAAGCATAAAGCTTAAGATAAGATAGAGAGGAATAATGAAGACCATGAAATAGAGTGCCCTTGAGATAGCGAAGAATGCGAAGCAAGGCATCATAATGAGGTGTACGAGGAGCTGACATATACTGACTGACAATGCGGACAGCATATGAAAGATCAGGTCGAGTAACTGTAAGATAGATAAGGCTGCCCACCAACTGCCGGTAAAGGGTAGCATCATGAAGAAGAGTGCCATTAAGAGGAGTAAGACGAGTCTGAGGATCAATGGGAGTAGAAGTAGTTTTGCAATCAGTAAGTGCAGCTCGAATGAGAAGATCAGAAGCATATTTGGCCTGAGAGAGAAAATAGCCAGATGAATCATGAGCGATTTCAAGACCCAATAAATAATTGAGAGTACCAAGATCCTTCATCTCAAAGTGTTGGCTAAGGAACTGTTTGAGGCGAAGAATACCAGCCTCATCATCTCCGGTGATAATCATATCATCCACATACAGAAGAAGGAGAGTAGTGCCTTGAGCAGTAGTGCGAATAAATAAAGCCGAGTCATAGGGGCTAGAAGTGAAGCCAAAGTCCTGTATAGTAGCACTGAACTTAGCAAACCAAGCACGAGGAGCTTGCTTGAGTCCATATAAGGCTCGTTGCAGTTTGCAGACTTTATGGGTCGGAATAGTGGACCCATGAGGAGGTTGCATATAGACCTCCTCAAGAAGATCACCATTGAGGAAGGGATTTTTGACATCCATCTGAAAAAGGCCCCAATTACGAGCAGCAGCAACAACAATCAAGCTACGGACAGAAGTGAGACGAGCAACAGGAGCAAAAGTCTCCTTATAATCAATACCATATTCTTGAGTGAAGCCTCGGGCAACCAAACGAGCTTTGTAGCGCTCAATAGATCCATCAGAATGAGTCTTGATTTTATAGACCCATTTACACCCGATTGTAGTCTTACCAGGGGGAAGATCAACAACTTGCCAAGTATGAGTTGTGTCTAATGCCTTCAATTCATTAGCCATAGCTTGCTGCCAAAGAGGATTAGAACAGGCCTCATGATAGGAGGAAGGCTCATAAGTAGAAAAGGCAGTAGAACCAACAATATAATCACAAAGACGAACATTAGGTTGTGTTACCCTTTGTGGACGACTGGAAGAAGGAGGCTGAAGAGGCAAGGGTTCCAAAGAGACATCATGAGGACCATCAGGGAGAACAGGCTCGATGGGATCAGGCAGAAGCAATGGCGTGTCTGGAGAAGGAAGACTTGCATCAAAATCAGCTGGAAATAAATCTATAGAGGGATCAGTAAAGTGGAGAGTGGAATCTGGAGAAGATAAATGAAAAGAAGATAAGGAGGCAAACATTTTATGTTCCCAAAAGACTACGTGGCGAGAGATACGAAGACGTTTAGAAATCGGATCCCAACATCAATAACCTTTATGTTCAATACCATATCCTAGAAAACAACATAGACGAGAACAAGGTTCTAGTTTGGTGTGTTCATGAGGTTGGAGAAGAACAAAACATGCAGACCCAAAGACCCGAAGAGCAGTGTAAAAGGGAGAGGTACCATATAATCGCTCATAGGGTGTGTGATTATGAAGGACTAGGGTTGGAACATAGTTGATGGTGTGAACTGCAGTAAGAGCAGCTTCCCCCCAAAATTTTTCAGGACAAGAGGAAGAAATGAGAAAAGCCCGAGTAGTATCAAGAATATGCTTATGTTTTCGTTCAGCACGTCCATTTTGTTGAGACGTACCGGCACAAGAACAATGAGGCTGAGTACCATGACGCTGAAGAAAAGATAAAAAGTCAGAATCCCTGTATTCCATAGCATTATCAGAATGAAAGATTTTTATAGTTTTGGAGAAGTGGGTTTGAACCATTTTGGCAAAATTGTAATAAAGTTGTTTGAGTTCCGAACGATTTTTCATAAGAAATATCCAAGTATAACGAGAAAAATCGTCAACAAAAATAACAAAATAGCGTGCTCCCCCCATGGTGGGTGTAGGAGATGGACCCCAAATATCAGAATGTATAAGATCAAAAGGAGCATAAGAAACAGAAGTACTGTTATTAAAGGACAAAGCCGGTTGTTTGGCAAGTTGACAAGAAACACAATCCAAAGTATCTGAAGAGACATGACCTAACTGACCACTAGAAATTAAAGATTTCAATCGATTGACAGAAACATGATCTAACCGACAATGCCAAAGATTAAAAGGTGATAATGTAGAGACAGAGGAAGCAGACATAGAGGCAGCCAATGGAATGGAGACTGGAACATGAAGATGAATGAGCTCGTAGAGATGTCCATGCTTACGGCCGATCCCAAGGGTCTGTCCTGTCCGAGGGTCCTGCACCAAACAACCATGAGTAGAAAATGTGACAGTTAGACCATGTTCACATAATTGACTAATGGAAATAAGGTTTAAAGTGAGAGCAGGAATAAGATAGACATGGGATAAGGACAAGTGAGATGTAGAGACTGAGCCAATATGACTCACAGTCATAAGAGAACCATCAGCAGTATGTATGGAAGGAAGAGGAAGAGAAGAAGAAGTGGAAGAAAAAATAGTAGAGTCAGAAGTCATATGGTTACAACATGCAGAATCAAAGTACCACGAAGATGTACCTAAGGTGACAGACAAAGCAGTAGAAGGAGAAGTACCAGAAGTGGAGAGAAACTGTTTAATTAGGGTTTCAACATCTGTTTGAGAGAAGACCGGGGTGGAAGGATCCAAAGGGTCAGACGAGGATAAGTCCTCAGGAGTAGCAGCAACAGTGCGATGAGCAGGCATAGACCGAGACTGATTCCCGGAATGGTGAGAACGTCCCTGTGAGTGAGATCCATGAGAGGATTGGCCAGTAGAGGATACACGTGATGGATTGCGAAAACAATCGTGCTGGAGATGGCCGGGGGCAGTTTTGTTGCAGTAGCGGCAAGACCGGACTGAACAGTGAACCAGAAGATAAGCATAAGGAAGTCTGCCATTCTGACAATAAATGCACTGAGGAGGCTGTGGGAGAGAAGAGGAGCTCCGTATCTGAGGAGTGGCGAGAACGGAGTCCGTATGTGGAGTAGAGGAAGGACCAAGACGAGTTTCCTCAGATATAAGTTCAGATATAGCTTGCTCAAGAGAAGGCAAGGGAGTGCGATGCAGGAGAGATGCACGTACTGGCTCAAAATGAAGGGTGAGAGCCATGAGAAACTGAACCAACCGTTGCTGATTGCGATACTCAATAAATAAAGCAGCATCTTCAGAATAGGGCCAGGTAGGTTCAGAAAGGGCAAGCTGATCCCATACCGAATATATTTGAGACAAAAAATCATTAATAGACTGACTAGACTCCTGTCGCATCCGATGGAGGTGACTCTGAAGCTAATACTGATGTGCAAGTCCAGTAGTTTGATACCGTTCTTTGAGAAAGTCCCAAATATCTTTAGCAGGGGTAGCAACTGAGTCAAGTTGAAAGCGACCGAACTGAAGACTGATAGATATGACAGAGGTATTTCGAAACCAAGTGATGATCTGATAATTTTTGCTGTCCCACTCTTCCAAGCGATCGGCAAAAGTGGCTGCAAGTTCCTCAGCTCCCTTTGTAGGTTTAGGTACATCCCCAGTAATAATGCACCATAATTTGCGGCCTTTGAGAAACCCAGACATGGCTTGGGCCCAGAGAACATAATTAGATCCATCAAGGAGTACCGAAATGGGATGAGCAAAGTCGGAGCGATCCATGATGGTGTGGAATGTTTAGGGCTGACGTCAGCGATCACAGAGACGAGCGTGGAGGCGCGATAGCGAGTGGCAATAGAATGTAGTGACGTGCGGTAACGAAGACGGCGCGTGAGGGTGCGTGAGAGGCCCTTTGACGATAGGTGTGGTGGCGTTGGAATCGCGAGGAGATTCCGAACAAGATGATGGCGTTGGAATCGCAAGGAGATTCCGAGCAAGATGATGGTATAGTTGGAGGAAAAATATTTAGAGAGCTTGACAGTGTGTAATCAGTATTCAAAATGAAGAACCAGACAGAACAAGATGTATTCTGGTGATAAACAAAAGAAAAGAGTGAAGAGAAAATTCATAGCTCTGATACCATATTAGAATGATGTATAGAGAAAGATAAAAGAGAGAGAAGATTATATTGTTGTAAATCTTGTATATAAATTGTGTACAAAGAGCTTCTATATATAGGAGAGAATACATTGGTAGTGGTGTAGTAGGTGTGGTAGGTGTGGTTGGTGTGGTAGGTATGGTTGGTGTAGTAGGTGAAGTAGTAGGTGTGGTTGGTGTGGTAGGTGTTGTTGGTGTAGTAGGTGGAGTAGGTGTGGTAAGTGTGGTAGGTGTATTGTAAATACATTATACCAAATATATATACTAACATAATATATGCACTAACAACAGAGAAATTAGTTGTAGAACCAAACCGAACCTCACCTACCTATGCATTATCGTGCGATCTTGCACAATGCAAGAATATTGGGGATTGGATCACTACGTCAAAGTGACTCCATTTCTGGAAGAGACCAAGGAGGACATGATGGGCCCAGAATGGATATAGGAGATAAGCGAGAATCTGGCAAAGGAGGCAGTCAACCCTTATCACCTCCCTCTATTTAAAGCTTCAATGAAAATGCTCTTATGGAATTGTAGAGGAGCTGCAAACCCACATTTCCAGAGGCATTTCAATAACCTCATGCAAGATCATCACCCTCACCTTGTTGTGATCACTAAAACTAGAGTTAGTGGTACTCGAGGTATTCCGCTGTGTTAAAATTTGGGCTTCACTAAGTATCACATTGTCGAAACCCATGGTTTTGCTGGCGGAATCTGGTTGCTTTGGAATGACATGGAGATTCAATGTGACATCATAGCACATACCCAACAAGAGGTCCACGCCTGGATTCAGGTCCCTTTTAAACCATCCCCTTGGCTCTTTTCAGCTATTTATGCAGCCCTCTTTTTAGTCTCAGGAAAACATTTTGGGAACATCTTACTACTCTATCTAACTCCCATGATGCTCCATAGCTTATGATGGGTGACTTCAATGAATTACTAACAAGTGCAGATAAGTTCGGAGGTAGGCCAATCAACAACACTAGAGCCCTTAAATTCAAGGAATGCATGGACCACTGTGGCATGCTTGACCTAGGTTTTTCAGGCCCCAAGTTCACTTGGACAAACCTAAGATAAACAGGAGCACTCGTCCGTGAGCATTTGGACAGAGCCTGGAGCAATCACGAGTGGCAACTTCTTTACCCTGAAACCAAAATCTTTCATTTGCCCCGAACCCACTCTGACCACTGCCCCATCTTCCTCAACGCTTATCCCTCCATCAACTACATTGTCACTCTTCCCTTCCGGTTCGAAACTATCTAGCTCTCTAACGCCTCTTTTTACTCCGTAGTACGTGATAGTTGGATCCAAAACCCCACCTCCTACTTCAAGAGTGTGAACACCTTTATCCCCAAGATCTCCACCTAGAACAAAACTGTTTTTGGAAATATCTTCCACAAAAAAAGAAGACTAGAGCGTCGCATTTTGGGAATCCAAAAAGCCTTGGACACTCACTCTTACCCTTTTCTCCTTAAACTTGAGAAAACCCTAAACCATGACCTTAACCTTACCCTCCAACTTAAGGAAGAATTTTGGGCTCTTAAATCCAGAATCAATACGATGCTTGAAGGTGTCAGAAATTCAAAATTCTTCCATCTCACTACCATCACTTGCCGCAGGAGGAACAAAATTGCAGCTCTTAAATCTGCTGCTGGAACTTGGACTTATGAAGAAAGTGAAGTTAAGAATCTCCTCATCAACCACTTTACCACCCTCTTCACCACTTCTGCTCTCTCTTTCAAACTCTCTATCTCTTACACTGAGTTCGTTTTCCCAACATTGGACCCCATTACACACCCCCAACTTATCTCCATCCCCTCATCTGACGAAATTTTGAAAGTCTTGCGGTCTTTCGAACTGTGGAAAGCGCCCGGCCCCGATGGACTTCATCCCATTTTTTTCCAGAAATGTTGGGACATTGTTGGCGCCTCTGTCTCTTCCATCATCGTTGAAGCTTTTTCCACGGGTTGCATCAACCCCTCCTTGAACCACACATTTATCTGTCTCATCTCCAAAGTTAACAACCCTGAGTCTGTGTCCCAATTCTGCCCTATCGGCCTCTACAACACTGTCTTCAAACTAATAACCAAAATTCTAGTCAGCCGCATTCGACCTTTCTTAGATAATCTGATCAGCCCTTTCCAAGTGAGTTTCATACCTGGTAGGAGGGGTAGTGACAATGTCATCATAGTCCAAGAGGTTGTCCATAGTTTCAAATCAAAAAAAGGAAAAATTGGCCACATGCTTGTGAAACTCGATATGGAAAAAGCTTATGATAGACTTGAATGGGATTTTATCAAGAAAGTCTTACACTTCTTCAACTTTCCTAAACTTTGGATTAATCTCATTCTCTCATGTATATCCTCCCCATCTATGACAATCCTCTTCAATGGTGGGATTACGGACACCTTCTATCCTTCACGAGGCATCCGACAGGGGGACCTTCTCTCCCCTTACATTTTCATCCTTTGCATGGAATACCTCTCTCTCTCTTTCTCTATCTCCCATGCTTGTACTCTCAACAAATGGAAACCTATCAAAATATCTCGTAGAGGCCCTCCCTTATCCCACATTTTCTTCGCTGATGACCTCATTCTATTTGGTCTAGCCACCAAATCAAATTGCAACACCATAGCCTATGTCATTCAAGACTTCTGTGAGGCATTTGGCCTTAAGATCAACTTAACTAAATCCAAAGTCCTTTTCTCAAACAATGTTAATAGCCCAACTTGTTCCTCTTTGGCGAATAGACTTCAAATCCCCCATAGCACTCACCTGGACAAGTATTTGGGCTACCCCATTCATCAAAGCAGACCCAATGCTACCTCTTTTAGATTCCTCATCGACAAAATCCAAAGCAAACTCACGGGTTGGAAAACCAAATTAGTCTCACCTGCTGGTCGAATCACTTCGATAAAATCTGTTAATGTGGCAATTCCATCCTACATCATGCAAAGCAATTTTCTCCCCAAATTAACCATCAAAACAATTGACAAACTTAATAGAGACTTTCTTTGGGGCTCAACCATGGAAACATGGAAAATTCACGCCGTGAATTGGGAGAATATATCCAAACCCAAGAAACTAGGGGGACTAGGAATCAGACAGACACTCTTGGTAAACCAAGTGTGTATGGCCAATTTAAACTGGAGGCTCGTAAATAACTTTGAATCCCTTTGGGCCAAAATTCTGAAAGCCAAATATCATGACAATCTTAACTCTGTAGGACGTGCCTCCACCACTTCGAAAAGTATCTTAAAAGGAAGGGATCTCTTCAATAAAGGCACCAAAATTCTTATCAAAAGTGGTACTAATACAAGTTTTTGGTTCCAGAACTAGACTAGTCTCAGTCCATTGCGCAATTTAGTGGAAGGGCCACTCCCATTCGAGGAAGAGAAACTCACTGTTCGAGACTGTTGGGTCTCGAACAATTGGGACTTCAACAAACTCTCCATCCCTATCCCTTCAAACATTCTGTGCCAAATTCAAACCATCACCCCGACATGGTTCGGATTTGAAGCTAATAGAATATCCTGGAGCCTATCCCCTGATGGTACCTTTACCAGCAAATCGGCCTACTTCCTATCCAAGACCTTCACAGCCACCCTCCCTTTCTCCAACTAGACTTGGGTCTGGTAGACCCCTACCAACCCACACGTGATCCATTTCCTTTGGCTTGATCTTCAACTTTGCTTGAACACCAAGGACTATCTTCACACCAAAAAAATCACAAATGATAACATCTGTCAACTCTGTGATTCTTTCCTTGAAACAAACCTCCATGCTTTGAGAGACTGCACAACAGCTAAGTGATTTTTGGGACGCAATCCAAATCCCCCCACTTTGTTACCCTTCTTCACCCTCCAATTAACCGACTGGATCAAAACCAATTGTCTCTCAACTGAGCTTCACACATCCTCCATCCCTTGGGCCATCTTATTCCCCCTCGCGTGTTGGACTATCTGGAATAACCCGCAACACTTCCTACTTTGAACCCAACCCCACGAGCCTTCTCAAAATCCCATGGACCTTGGCCAAAGCCTCTGATTGGTACCACCTTGCTTACACCCATAAACACCTCTCCACCAAAACTGTCTTCTGTGGATGGTCATACCCACCTAACTTTTGCTACAAACTCAACACTGATGGCTCAGCAAATGAGAACCATGCAGCAGCAGGAGGGCTCATTCGGGATGATCATGGAAGTTGGCTCTCTGCAGATACTTAGGCAAAACTTCCAGTCTAACTGCTGAATTATGGGCTCTCAGAGATGGTTTAGCATTAGCCCTTCAGCTTGGACTCACACCTCTTGAAGTTGAATCCGATGCTTTGGTTCTTGTCAATATGATAACAAACAATTGCAAGGATGTACACCAACTTAGCAACATTATTCATGATTGCAGGTTCCTCCTGGCCAACCTCGGAACACCAAGTATTAAACACATCTTTAGGGAAGCAAATCAAAGCGCGGACGCACTAGCAAATCATGGACTACAAATGAAGGATGGAGATTTGCATGTCTTTTCCGCACCTCCAACTTTTTCTATTTCTCAAACAATTATGTATGATGCTATGGGAATGCTATATCCCAAAACCTCCATGTACTAATCTTCTTTGATATGATATGAAACCTCTATTACCAAAAAAAATTACATTATCAAACTCACATTAACTTAAGAAAAGGAAAACCTACCTCAATATAAATTTTGAGAAAACCGTAGACGTTAAAGGATGTCGAAATAGTTATTGAAGACGGTGGTTGTGTAGCCCTTATTGTACTCTACAATATTAGTTCTTGGCCCACGGACCAAATCTGGTCTGATGATGATTCAATTGAGCAAAATAATTACTACCAAAAGCTTTAGGAGAGAAGCTGAGTGAGACAGAAAAGAAACAGAAAATAAGAAATAAAGAATAAAAAGGTGGGGGGAGGAAAGCCAGAATAAATTCGTTCACGGTAGGTGAAGAATACACACTTTTTTATTGTTGGTTGGAGAATGAGCTTTTTTTTTTTTTTTTTTTTTATCGGGAGAGAAAAATTCCATTAAACAGCATGAAATTAAGAGTACAGGAAGATGACATGTATCGAGAGAGATTCGGAAGTACAAAATACCCTTACTACTGCTACTCGCATCCATACAATCAACTCCTAAACCTATCGATTTTTTCTAAAAATAAATACAAAAAAAAAAAAAATGAAAAGAACTTAACTAGAAAATAAAAATATGAATCCCCACATCTTTAACTCCAAAACCAACCAATGGGCATCTTTAACTCCAAAACCAACCACTGGGCATCAAGTGTAATATTCACACACTTATTTAGAAAAAAAATGTTTAATAATTCCGGAACACTACGTAATCGTACTCTAAGTCAATCACTAATTATTTAGTCTCATGTTGTTCTCTCATTTTTAGCATAAATTGTGGGCCCCTATCCCTATCTACCAATCAAAACCTTATGGAGCACCACATACCTATATTTCAGGAATATTGAATAATCACTCTTAATTTAGCGTGTGAACAGATGAGGAAAGGAGGCCATATGCCGTCACTACAAAAATTTGAGGTTTTAGAGACTAAAATTTAGGTACAAAATTATTTTTTGGGACCAAATATTTTTATTACGAAAAGTATCGTCATTATATTTTTAGCAACAAAAATTAGACATTAGCCATGAATTTTTATCATTTTGGGACCAAATTTTTTGCCTAAAAAAATAAACTATTTTGAAACCAAATTATTTTATCCCTAAAAGTCTATTTATTAGTGACATTTTTAAAATTTTACTGCTAAAATCTTTTTTTTTGACTTTTTGGGATGACCTTTTAGCGACTATCCTCACGCCGATAGAAATTAGTCTCTAAATATTTTTTGTAATAAAATTTTTACTTTTAGAGATTAAAAAATTTGATCTCTAAAACTCGTACATGTTGGAGTGCGTGTAAGGAAAAGAAAAAGAGAAAAATAATAATGAAAGAAAAGGGCAAAAGCAAAAAGTATACAAACCCATGCTTGCTGGCAAAATTAAAAGATTTAATAAATGGGTACTGTGTTTGTACAAAAGTGTATTAAATAACCTAAAGGCTCCGTTTGTTTTGGGGATAATAGATGAGAGGAAATTAGGATGGAGGTGAAATTATTTAGTATTGTATTTATTTGTAGAGTTGAAAAAGAGATTAGGATGGAAGAGGGGATATAGATGGAGGTTGGAAGAGGGATTGGGATGGAGATGGTGGAAGTGGTATTAGAAAAATAATGAGGGGATTAGAAATTTATTTATTTATTTTTTATTTTTTATATATTGGGAATTTTTTTTTAAATTAATGTTTAATTTTTTATATTTTTTTATTTGTTTTATTATTTTATATAAAAATAATTTAACAATTCCTACACTAACTATCATCAAAATAAATACAATTTTACTTAGTCTCCTCACTATGAATCCCCTCCATTTTACTTCTGAAAACAAAGGGACCCAAAGTGTTTAGCTTGATAAAGGCTCTGGAGTTAAGACCCTAGGTTTCAAGTTCAAAACTTCTTGGATTATTGGTTAGGAAGTTAGTTTCAAATTATTGCTATCACAACACTTGGTGTGGGCCCAATACTCAGGAGAGTGGGAGGATTTTCCTGTAACAAAAAAATAAAAGTATTAAATTGTATACTAAATGGGTTTTTAAAAAAAACTATTTAGCCAAACAAAACCTAAGAAATACGTTAAGTAAAGTTTTTGCCTTGCGACTCAAATAGGCTTGAACAGTGTCTATGGATGTTCACCTAATAATGTATCAAATTGGTTAATTGATATGTTTGTTTATGACCGTGAAAAACAATTTCGATCAGTTGGAATTGAGGCAGTAAACTGGAAAACAAAGCACAATGAGAGAATGAATGTGTAATCAACATAGACTACTATGCACACCTTCTATCATAAGTAAAATTACCAATTTTCGTAGTATTAGTTATGGTGGGTGCACCATAACAAGTGTCTTAGTCACGAACTAATGTAGTGGTTCTGTTATAAACATTAAAAAGTTACCAAGTTTTTATGGTAAGCAAAGTTATGAATTTTTGTGATTTTGTTATAAAATGTGTATAGTAGAATTTCACTACAACATATATCAGTGTACAATACCACGGAGAGAGAACCTGTCTTCTTAAATAGGTTTGGAATAAGTAACCTCCAAGAAACATAATAGAATATAATGATGACAAGGAACTATTTATAGAAGAGGAAACCTAATTAATTCAAAGATATGAAAATACATTCATATATATGTTCATCCGGATTATTCCTTAACCAACTCCCAAGTTCCAACAAAGAAATCCGGGAAAAGAATGTGAAGTTTGAGCTGAAAATTGTAGTCCAAGAGATATGGAACCGACCCATAAATTGAGAGTAGAAATGTTAAAAATCATCCTCAACAAATTCAAAAAGTTCTGGGAGACGTGGGATCTTCGGTTGTTCATTTTGTTTAGCCTCTCAATGCAGGCCTTTCTAGTTCTATTTGCGGGTTTGAGAAAAAGATGGGCGTATAGATGGGTTATTATGTTGGTCTGGTCAGCATACTTGCTGGCCAACTGGGTTGCTGCTGTCACTGTGGGGCTCATCTCCAACATCCAAGGCTGCTCTTCTGGCCGTCGTGATGCAAACGGTGACCTTCTGGCCATTTGGGCTTCTTTTCTTCTGTTGCACCTTGGCGGCCCGGACAACATTACTTCCTTTTCCCAGGAGGACAATGAGCTCTGGCTAAGGCACTTGATTGGGCTTATTCTACAAGTTGGAGCTGCAATTCATATATTCATACAGTCATTCCCAGGGAATAAGCTATGGCTACCAACAACTCTTGTTCCTGTTGCGGGAACCGTCAAGTATGCAGAGCGGACACGTGCTATGTTTGTTGCGAGTTTGGTGAATTTTGGGAATTCCGCTAGCCGGAAACCAAACCCGGGTCCTGAATACGAAAGGGTTCAGCAAATGTACAATGCAATGAGATTCAACCACCTCCCGGCACGTGCACAGGTGGTAAGAGGACCTGATGAACGACACCAGAGCATCAAGTACAAGGCATTAGAAGAGTTAACAAATCTAGATGAGAAGTCTTTACTGCGTTACGCATTTGGCTTTTTTGAAACCTTCAAGGGCCTCATTCCAGGCCTTCTTCTCAGCTCCCAAGATCGCCAAGCCAGCCGAGATTTCTTTCTTAACAGAACCGCAAAAGATGCGTTCAAACTAATAGAAATTGAACTCAGCCTCCTGTACGAGGTTCTTCACACCAAGGTAGCGGTGGTGCAATGCTGGGCTGGATGTATTTTCCGATTCATTAGTTCGGTCTCAGTGGTGGTGGCGTTTGTCGTGTTCAGTTTTGTTGGCAAGCGAGGGTTGGATAAGTTCGATGTACAACTTACCTATGTCTTGTTCATTGGGGCCTTGATTCTGGAGGCAATATCTGTAATCAAGCTCATGTTTCTTGACAGCACAGTCACTTCCCTAGAGAGCCATTGGAGTAAATGTATTGCTTCAACTATCATCAACAATCATAGGTGGTCTGAATCTTTTTACCAGTGCAATTTCATGATCTATTGCCTAGAACATTTTCCAAAATGGACTAACAAGCTGGCCAAACTTTTCCAAGCTGGAAGTTTGTTAGACAAGCTGAAAATGATGCAATCCTTGTCTCCCGCAGAGCATTTCAATGGAGAATTAAAGGATTTCATTTTCAAGGAGCTAAGGGAAAATCTTTGCTTGCTAACAATGCAAGCGAAATTGGGAAAATATGCTCCAGCAGAGGCGAATGGGCTCTTCAGCACAGCAATTCGTGCAGCGACGACAAATTCAAGTGGAGTGTCCAGGAGGTTGAATACGCAGAAAGCCTTATGCTGTGGCATATAGCTACTGAACTCCGCTTCAATGTTGTAGACAATAACAAACAATTGCCTGTCCAGGAGCAGCAGCAGCAGCCAACAACGACAATGGACCACAAAAAATTATCTAAGGTGCTTTCAGATTATGCATTCTATCTCGTAGTCATGCAGCCTACAATAATGGCCCCTGTATCAGGCAATTGGCAAATGGTATTCCAAGATACCAGTGCAGAGGCTAATCGATTTTTTCGCAAATTTTCAGATTTAACACATTCAAAAGCATGTGAGGAGATCCTCGGGATCAATTCGGATATCAAACCAGGTGCTGTGAAGGGAGATGTAAGCAAATCCGTGTTGTTTGATGCCTGTAGACTTGCAAAACAGCTCTCAGAGTTAGGGGAGCAAAAGCAATGGGAGCTAATGAGCAAAGTGTTGTTGGAAATGTTGTGTTATGCTGCAGTTCATTGTAGAGCCAATGTTCATGCACAGCAACCAAGTAAGGGTGGAGAACTACTCACTTTCATTTGGTTACTAATGAATCATTTGGGCCTGGGAATTCAGTTCTATGAAGCTAATGCAGCAAGAATCGAATTTATTGTGAGCAAGTAAGGGCAAATTAACAAGAAATGATATTTATGGTATTTATGTCATCGTCTTATTTTATTATTTATGTGTATTCGTATAATAAATTTTTATTCTATGAATATATATAATTCATCATATTTAAAAATTAATGCAACCTATTCTCATGATGGTGCCATATGAAAAATCACATGACAATTTGATGAAATTTAAACAGTTCCTGAATGTTACTGTCACAATTGATGACCTCGGCTACATAAGTAGCCGATTCTTTTATTACTTCACACACACTTCATTCCACCACTTGCATTTTATATTTTGCTCTTTCCTTTTTATTTTTATGGACAGATTATGCTGATAGTCTCTGCACTCATTTGGAATAATGGTTGGGGCCTAAAATAATCACAAAAAGACAATACAGGCTAAAAAGTTAATAAGACAAAACGTCACATTCAAACCATAATCATTTCATTTTTTCTCTCATGAAAGTCAAAAAGCCAAAAAAACTCATCCCAAATGAGACTTTTTAGCCCCATGCTAAAATAGCCAAAAAGTCAACTCACGTCCCAAATGAACCCGGTTTTAACCCGGAAATTTATGATTTTATCTCAATTTGGTCCAATTGATTAAATTGTTAATATTTTTGCTCGAAAATGCTCACATGAGCGACATGTGTCCTACGGTTATAAGTAAAATTATAAACTAATTCAATTCAGTGAATTAATTTCAACTAACTCAATGACTATTTTCCTTCAAAACCCTAATTGACATTATCAATTGGACCAAATTAACACAAAATTTAAAATTAAGAGTCAAAATTAACTTAATTGAAATGACACAAGGGGCAATATCTAGAATATACTGATGTAATTTGTCCTATTTTTATTTTTTTAAAAAACCTAAAACACCAATGTTAAAGTAATTGTGTGGGTAGGCATATGTAAACTGTTCACTGACTAAGATTGTTCGCAATGATTTTGATTGATGAGATTTAAAATTTCACACACCAAAAACACTTGGGAAAACTCTTATGTATGCATTGCATACCAAATGCACTTTTATTATGTATTTTTTATTTAAGTTACATATTGTTGTGGTTATTGTTAAACATGGATGACCTGTAAAACAGGTCACTTTACAGGTACAACATTTTTAAAAATATGGAAATAATATATTATATTAGATAATCACAAATATACCTGAGTCATCTTAAAAAATCGCATAAGTTGAACACAAATTTGTGTAAACCAACTCATAAAACTTTTGAAAATCACAAAATGTTGAAATCTTTCACAAAATTACACAAGTCATCTCAAAAAAACGATTAAGTTGAACACAAATACGCATAAGTCAATTCATAAAACTTTAGAAAATCACAAAATGTCGAAAGGTTTCACACAAACTTACGTAAGTCATCTTACAAAAATGTATAAATTGAACACAAATTCACATAAATTTAATGGCAACGTTCAACAACGAATGCCCTAGTCTTGATAATTAGGGGGATTTGTTCTTATCATGTTCAGAACCATGTTTTAAATGTTAGTACATTAGCCTTGTTTGATTAATAGTGAAAGGATTAATAATCCCATAAATTAGTGTAGGATTAGTTATCCAATTAAATTAGTGAGATAACCATTTATTATGAATTCATTTTTTTTCCTTTCATAATTGAAATTACGATCCCAACCCCTCGCAATATTAAAAATTTGTCAATTTTAGATTACATGTCCGCCGTATATGTAATCTGGTTAATAAAATTTGCAATCAAACATTAGATTGTGAGTCCATGGACTAACAATCACAATCCTATGCTATAATCCTACTAATCAAAATGCCCTAAGTTTTTTCAAACGCTTAATGATTTATGAATAATAGATTCTTCTTTTTTTTTTTTCCTTCCCTTTTTCCCTTGAGATGCAACAACCGCCGTATTTATGTTAATGCACTTCCCAATGATACGTAAACAAGACATTTATGGTCCTTTATAGAGAAGATATATATCATAGATATTTGTAATCAATTATTTATCACTTGTGGGAAGAACAATACTATTTCATTGCTACGAGTATGGATTATTGAAAAGAATGAGACATGAATTTGGATATTTCCCTTCAACTTTGCTACATGGCATATTTGACATGAATAGTTGAAGGGAATTCTTCGAAGAGAAATGGATTATGGGAGTAGGTGACTTGAACTATAGATTGGTCCGTGCTAATATATGTCTTTATCTATCTACCGCATTAGAATTAACAACCAAATGTGTCTTTGCTCCAACCACTGTGTAAGCTCCATACAAAGGATAGGCTAGTTCACTTGAAGAGAATCTTTTCTACGATCAGATCCGAATCATGTCATACATGAGCAAGCTCCGTAAGATCCAGTAGAATAAGTGAAATAGACATAATCATGATTATGTCTATTTCAATTATTTAAGGTTGAATAGTATGAAAATGTATTCATTTCCTATGCATTGACAGGATCTATGATACCATCAGAGTAAAACACGGGATCTAAAGAAGAGCAGAGGCTAGACTATGTTGGTAACAAGTAAACCCTTTGTGAGTATGTAAAAAGTCGCCAAATTTTTAGGGGATAAAAATGCAAGGTCTGAGATGACCCAGAAAGCACATGATCATATCATGATCAACTTTGTAAGCCTACTTGGGTATTGAGTATTTACTTGTAAGAACGGAATTTTTTGCAATAGATAGTTGCAACTCCGACAAAAACAAAGGAGCAAAAAAAAAAAAAACAAAAAATTACTTCAAGATTTTATGTTTTGCCATTTCATTTTTCCCTAGTAACTAAAGCATATAGTTAAACAATCTAAACGGATGTTAATACCTTGGGGTATGACATAAAACTAGTTTAATGACATAAACAAAAGAATAAGAAAATAAAAATTAAAAAGCAAGTATCTGCCCAAAAAAGAGCTAGGGATGAAAAATGCTTATGGCACTACCCAACAAAATGCAAACAAATACAATAGCACAGCCGCCACTGCCTTGCAATCAATTCAAAGCAAAGAAATAAATTGGCACAAGCAATTGGCGCACTGGCAAGTGCCCTGATATCAATTAAAAGAAAGCAAATACAAGCAACGAAATAAATTGACACACCAACCAATGCCTTGCTATCAATTAAAAGAAAGCAAATACAAGCAAATAAATAAATTGATACACCCGCCAATGCCTTGCTATCAATTAAAAGAAGGCAAATACAAGCAACAACATAAATTGGCACACTCATCAATGCCCTACTATCAATTAAAAGAAATCAAATATAAGTAAATAAATAAATTGACACACTCGATAGGGCCCTGCTGTCAATTAAAAGTACACACATAAATTAGCATACCCACCTATGCTACTGTTAGGAGGGAAGGAGGCATACTCGTACTTAAAGATGGTGAAACTGAGATCCTGCGACAAAAGAAAACAAAACGTGAAAATAAGAGTTAGAAAATAAGACAATGCTTAAGGAAATTTAAGATTATGGAGAGAAATGGTAGAATATATGTACGGAAAATATCATTTTGCACATGTTCTTTCATATTAACAAACCACATAAGCAACAAAAAAGATGAAACTAGTAATACATTTGTTCGAAGTATCGATATTCATTACGTAAATGCTTAAATGAACATACCAAAACTAACCCTTTGACCAATTAAAAATAAATAAATAAATAAAAAGAGCTAAAAAAAAAAAAAATTGTGACAACAATTACAACTATATTAGGTTCAAGGCATGGATAATTAGAAATATGGACGTCAATGCCAAGTCAATGAAGGTCACCCCTAAAGCCAAGGCAATATATACGCACTAGACCAAAATGATAATACTGATTTGGTAAGTTGTTGGTGAGATAGAGAGGGTGCACGGTAGGGGAGGGGAAGAGAAAGAAGGTGGTGGCTATGCAATGGGGGAAACAAATTTGAAAAAATAAAATACTGATTTTTAGAGAAAAATTCATAGAAAATATTAAAACATAGAAAAAGGGCAAATTTAATAACTATTAGCCACGGATGTTAGATAGACCATGCATTGTGGATACCTAGCATGGAAGTTGTTTCGCAAAAATGAACTAATGTATTGTTTGAAAAGGGTGTTCCAATTAGATTTGCCTCTTAAGTCTTGCAAGTTTAATATACTCATAAAAAGACATTGGGTATTGATAAATTTTGTATATAGACCAAGATATAAAAGGTGTAGCGCCCCAAATTTCTAGCCCAAATGATAATATAACAATCATGGCTCTTTCAAGGAAAACCGAATATAAATCTCCAAACTTACATTACATGATACAATAGTTCTTCATGCAATATTACATTAATCCAACAACAAGTAAATAAACAAATAAATACCCTCAAAGGTTTACAAGTTTCCAAGGCTTGAGCCCGATTACACAAAACAGTTATTCAAACCCACACACATACAGCCCTTGGCTTACACACAGAGTCACAACAAAATGAGAGTCTCGTACTCTCAACACACATTTCCTCGCCTTTAGTTACGCAGCATCACCACATCTTTTCCTGCACAAAAATCCCGTAGGGTGAGCATAAAACCTAGTAGGAAATTCTTAACAAAGTATATACATTTTATACAAGTCTCAAGAGATGAAATGCATGTGCCATGCTATGCTCTTTTGAAAGAAAATCACATCTTCATCTTTGAAAACCCTCATACTCAATGATGTTATGCAATTTCAATTCTTCAAAACTTAACAATTCATTTCAAGAGCGGTAAATACGACTCTGGTAATCCCTAGGCCAGTGTCTACAAGTAAACTATATAAATGCTACCAATTTGTCATTTTTACCGGTATTAACCGGAAAGCTCGACACTTATTCGCGCGGGTTTTCGGTCTTTCATCCTGGACTCTCAGGCCAACTTATTCAATATCATCTACACCACCTATCAAGACTTACCAACGTATTTACCCAAAACCATTCCATAAAAACTTGTTTCTCAACATTCTTTTTTCAATGCAAGTTTTCAAATCAACTTTCAAAGTTTAATGTAATCAAATGAATTGATATGCCAATAACACAAGATGAATATAAATACTTTTATTCCAATTCATCATCCAAGGAATAACACAATTCCCTCTTCTCAAGTAACCTCAACAATTAGTCATTTCAAGACTATTTCAACATTTTGAACAATAATTTTCAAAATGAACAATAATTCTCATATTCCCTGAAATTCATCATTTATATAAATATAATAAGAAATTTTTCAAAGATCCATTTATTTTGACACACAAAATAAATATAACAATATTATTCATGGATTTTCAGTCTCTTAAATTTTTTTTCCAAATTCTAGGTTTTCTCACCAAAACTATACAACTCAAATCATTTGAAAAAAAAACTTTCCAAAATCATTTTTTCTTCAATCAACGAAGATCAAAACCCATAAGATCATTTTAAAAGAACAAGAGACAAACCCATTTTCAAAATTGCTTAGCTTCTTGAATCAACAATCAATTTTCAAAGCTATCGAAAGAGAATTTCGAAAATCATATAGATCTTGCAAAAACATATATATAACTCTAAGAAAATCCCTACCTCAAGTTTTGAAGAAGAAATGAGATGAAACCCCCAAAATCAACAATGTCGAAACTCGATCTTCACTGCACATAACGAAGCCCTCGAGAAGTTAACCAACTTTGATGAAGAACCTATGGCAGAACTCTAATGGATCTTGAGAAATCAAGGTTTTGATCCAATATGGCATAAGGAAAAGTAGAGAGAAGGGAGAGGAAATGTTTTTAGAAACAGAGATATACAAAAGTGATCTGAAATATTAGATTCACAAACTGATATAACATGGTCCGCTTGAGCATGGAAAGCCCCGCTCGAGCATCGAATACACCTTCCCAGTACTTTTGCAGATAAGTCAAACTTCTAGAACCAAACATTCTCCGCTCAAGCGCATAAACGGCCGCTTGAGCGGACAAGCAACTTCGAATGCATTTTGTATTTTTGCTTCGGGGGCACTGCCCTTCAACCCCGCCAGGGCGCTACCCTCAGACCCACCAAGGGGCACTACCCTCTCAACCCCTGCGAGCTAACCGGGTAGCTCGATCCCCAATCGGCCCAGTCGAAGTGGCAAAACATGAAAGAATGATCAAAATCGGGATCGCTACAACCTTCCTCCCTTGAAGAATTTCGTCCCTGAAATTTCAAATCAAACTACCCAAACAAAGGGGTTTCTAGCGATCAAAGCCACGCTATTTCATTTTCAAATCACAATACTAACTCTCAACCAAATTCCACCATGATTATCTCATTAACAACAACCTCTCAAATATGCATAAACATGAAATTTCCTAAAAAGTAATAGCAACTCTCAACAACCTTATGCTTAAAACAAAAACGCACATATCAACATGTGGTTAACAACTTTAAATAAGTTTCCGTCAACACTAGGGAATATTACAAAGAAAAGAAACTTAAGCATTTCAAACAAATCCGATTATTTGGAGCGGACTTCCGCCTCCCTGTTCCCATGTCACTTCTTCAACCCCATGGTGTCTCCACAACACCTTTACCAATTGTATAGTTTTGCCCTGTAGCACTTACTCTCGGGTATCTAATATTTGAACCGGTCGTTCTTCGTAAGAGGCATCCTCATCTACCTCCAAGTCAACCCAATCAAGAACATGAGAAGGGTCGGGTTCATACTTTCTAAGCATAGATACATGAAATACGTGTGAACTCCCGAAAGTTGTGGCGGTAAAGCTAACCGATATGTCACTTCCCTAATTCGCTCCAAGATCTCAAAAGACCCAATGAACCTTGGAGATAATTTACCACTCTTACCAAATCTCATTAAACCCCGCCTTGGTGAGATTTTTAGAAACACATAGTCACTAACTTCAAAAGATAAAGGTCGTCTCCTCTTATCAGCATAACTCTTTTGTCGGCTTTGGGCCGTAGCTAACCTCTTCCGAATGAGAACAATTTTCTCGGTTGTCTCTCTAACAATTTCCGGACCTAGTAACGGTGCATCACCCACTTCGACGCAACAAACTTGTGATCTACAAGGTCGGCCATACAAGGCCTCAAATGGTGCCATCCCAATACTAGCTTGGTAACTATTGTTGTAAGCAAACCCAATCAATGGTAAGTACCTTTCCCAAGGCCCCCTAAAATCAAGGATACAAGCTCTAAGCATGTCCTCCAAAATCTGAATGGCACATTCCGACTGTCCATCGGTTTGAGGATGATAAGCGGTGCTAAGAGTCAACTTAGCTCCCAACGCCTCTTGAAGGCTTTGCCATAACCGGCTAGTAAAACGAGGATCAATATCCAACACAATAGTCATAGGGACTTCATGAAGTCGAACTATCTCTCTAATGTACAACTCTGCCAAGCGTTCAACTGAGTTGCTGGTGCACATCGGAATGAAATGTGCAGACTTAGTCAACCTATCAACAATCACCCAAATGGCATCATTGCCTCGTTGTGTTCTAGGAAACCCAACTACAAAATCCATGGTAACACGCTCCTATTTCCACTCGGCTATCGGTAAGGGTTGTAACAAACCCGCTGTTCTTTGGTGTTTGGCCTTTACTTGTTGACAAGTAAGGCACTTTGATACAAATAAAGCAACATCCCGTTTCATACCCCTCCACCAAAACTGACGACTAAGATTATGATACATTTTAGTGCCTCCTGGGTGTACCGCAAGGCGTGAGTGATGGAACTCCCGAAGTACTTCCTCTTTACAAGATTCTGGTACAAACAAACGGTCTAGGTAACGTACACTCAGATCTAAGTAAACGTTTAAACCTTTCTCTTCCGTCCCATTGGAAATCTTAACACGGATTGATTCCACATCATGGTCTTCTCGTTGGGCCTCTATGACCTTACTAACCAAGGTAGGTTGAGCATTCAAAGTAAACAAAGTAGCACTCTCTTCGGACTCACCCAAGTGCAAATCAAACTTGCCAATAACAACTAGCATATCCCATTCCCGAATGGCCACACTAGCCAAACTACTCACAGATTTTCGACTCAAAGCATAGGCCACCACATTGGCTTTCCCCGGATGATAGTGTAACTCAAAATCATAATCCTCCATAAATTTCATCCACCTCCGTTGTCGTAAATTCAAATCTTTTTGAGAAAACAAATACTTTAGACTCTTATGATCAGAAAAAACCTCAAACTTCTCACCATACAAGTAATGCCTCCAAATTTTTAAGGCAAAAATCACAGCCACTAATTCTAAATCATGGGTGGGGTAATTCTTCTCGTGAGTTTTCAATTGTCGTGATCCGTAGGCCATAACTTTTCCCTCTTGCATCAAGACACAACCAAGTCTATCCCCAAACGTATCACAATAGACAGTGTAATTCAAACCCCTTTCTGGAATTATCAAAATCGGTGCGGTAGTCAATCTAGTCTTAAGCTCTTGGAATGACTTTTCACAAGCCTCACTCCACAAAAATTTGATACCCTTTCTAGTCAACCTAGTCAAAGGTGCAGCTAGTCTAGAGAAGTCCCTTACAAAACATCGATAATACCCCGCTAATCCCAAGAAACTCCAGATTTCAAAAACATTCTTGGTTGTTCCCAATCCTGTACGGAATCTATCTTTGAGGAGTCCACAGTCACTCCCTCTCTAGACACTACATGCCCCAAAAACTTCACATCCGTTAACCAAAACTCACATTTTTCAAATTTGGTATATAATTGGTGCTCACTAAGTAAACCCAACACTACCTACAAATGAGTCTCGTGTTCCTCTTCAGAGATTGAATAAATCAAGATGCCGTCCACAAAGACGACCACAAAACAGTTCAAATATTCCCAAAAATTTCTATTCATCAAATCCATAAAGGAAGCCGGTGCATTGGTCAACCCAAAAGGCATTACAAGGAATTCATAGTGGCTATAACGAGTACGAAAGGCTGCCTTCTGAATGTCCTCCTACCGGACTCTCAACTGATGGTACCCCAACCTCAAATCTATTTTTGAGAAGCAGCAAGGCTCTCTAAGTTGGTCAAACAAATCATCTATTCTGGGTATGGGATACTTGTTCTTAACTGTAACTCTATTCAACTTGCGGTAATTAATACACAACCGCAATGACCTATCCTTCTTATTCGCAAAGAGAGCCGGTGCTCCCCAAGGTGATGTACTAGGGCAAATGAAGCCCTTGTCTAAAAGTTCTTGGAGTTAAATCTTCAACTCATGCAATTCGGCGGGTGCAAATCTATATGGTGACATGGAAATCGGTGTTGTGCCAGACACTAATTCAATAGAGAACTCAATCTCTCGGTGAGGTGGTAAACTAGTAAGATCTTCTGGAAAGACATCCGGGTATTCACAAACTACCCTTAGTAACTCAACACAAGCCCCGTCACTCTCACTATCCAAGAAAGTTACAAGAAGGCCATTAAGCTTACTCTTACTACGAGGGTCAACAACTGGCGACAACGCTCTATCAACTCGGTTTCCCAAAAAATAGAAACGATCACCACCTAAAGTGCACACCGTAACTCTCTGACGGTAACAATCAATCACAGCTTGATAAGAACACAACTAATCCATGCCTAAAATGACATCAAAACTCGACATATCTAGCAACACAAAAGCAGACGGAAGTCGACACCCGACAACTTCTATTTCACAATCACGACAACCCCGGTCTAAATCAATTGTACCCCCAACAGGTGACTCTACTCTGAGTGGAGGCACTAACCGTGCTACCTTTAACCCCAATGCAGAAGCAAATGCAGTAGATATAAATGAATGAGACGCACCAGTGTCTATCAATACATTAGCCAAAGAATTACACACAACAAAAATACCTCTCATAACTGAGGATTCTGGTAACTGCTCTGGCACGGTAACAGCATACACACGCCCCTGTGGCCCCCTGATTAACTTGCTCCCCTCTCGGAGCATAGACTTGTTGTACTGACTGAGCCAAAGTGGCTTCCTGATTAACTCGCGAAGCTTGGACTGATTGAGCCTGCTGGTGGCTCTGAGTCTGCCTCGACCCTGATGCACTAGATGCGCCTCCCAATTGTGGGCAAGTTCTCTTCATATGCCCAGGCTGACCACACTGATAACAATTAAACCCTTGACCTTTATTCTGAGACTGAGACTGACTTTGAGATCGGTTAGATGGTGGTAACATTAACTGTCCTCCTCCCTCTTATGGGCATGAGAAGGATTTATGACCTGATTGGCCACACTTAAAACACGAGAAGCTACTCGATGCACTTTTTCTCGGACCCGCACTAGGCAAAGGAAAAGTGGATCTAGAATGCTGTGGTTGGGATTGGGATGGATAGGTGCTCCTGCTCTTCTTGTTCTGCCTATAGTCTCCTTGAGACTCTTGGCCCCTAGATCTTGAACTCTGAAGCTTCTCCTCCTCGGCTTGTATGGAAATTTCTACATGTGTCGCCGTCTTCACAAAACGGTCATATTCCCGAATCATATTTCCGACAAGCTCGAACATAATTTTTGTTTTCAATTTCTTTTCAAATTCAATGCAACGGCGCTCTTCCGTTGCCACAAACTCTGGTGCAAATCTGGACAAACTAGAGAAGACCGCCTCAAACTCGGCCACGGGCATGTCGAGTTGTTTAAGGTCTTTAAACTCTTGCCTCGGAACATCATAGGAACTTGTTTTCAAAAATATTTTGAAAGAGAGGGTTTTAAGGTCTAAAATCTTTGTGGTCCAAATGCTTTGATCCAAAAAAGGGGTGTGAGGGTTGGGATTTGACGCTCTCCTTGCCGAAAAAATCGAAACTTTGCACTGCACAACTCATCACCAAGTAAGCCATCAGTGGTGCCCAAGTCTTAAGGGCGGTAAAAAATAGAGTGTCTACAGTTGCCCCTCTTTGACAGAGCTCAGAGTCATGAAATGACGTGAGTGAATGTCAAAACCCAGAGACAACCCATTTTTGATAAGGCCTCTACCCTTGGCATATTTCCACCATTAACCCGCGTCTCCCTTAAGGTAGTAACTCACTAGAGTCACTCTTAGTTCATTATCTTTGATGTGAAGCATCTCAAATGTCTTCACATCTTGTTCGAGCCACTCATCCGCTTTCTTGGGGTCGGGACCACCATGGAACTCATCCGGTTTGGCCCACAAGAACTCTCTAGTAAGAAAACTCGCCCTTGACTCTGCGGTGTTCTCTCGGGCTTGATACTCCACCTTCAACAAGTTCATAGACTTCCTTAAAGCCCCTGCCATTTCTCGAGCTAGGACCCTCATTGCGGTTTGACCCGCTTGTTCCACTTGCTCGGCCACATTAGCTTGGCCTGCTTGCTTGGCCATATTAGCTTGGCCGAACTCTTATTCTTACACCGAACCTTTATGAACCGGTACCTCATGCACACCTCGGCGAGCCCTACCACACCTCCCACCTCTACCACCACGAACTTGACCCCTTCCTGACATCCTAATGAAGGACACAAAAGAAATAATTTAGCACATTAACTCATATGTGCTCGTAACTTGACTCACACGTTTCGACTACAACAATTCCATATATTTCTCTATTATATACACAATTCAATTTCATTCCACATAAGCACTTAGTCATGTAAACACATACAGACTATTCTTTTACGATGAAATCCGTCCCACGAAAAACCAAAAATTCTTAGTAGAACGAGTATTGATCAAGTACCCTTCTGATGAGACCTCAAGGAATTTAACAAGCACAAACAACATCCCAAAAGTCCAGTACCATATCCATTTAGTCACATAAGCATGTTATCACATAGTGACCAAACGCATCACACTTCCTAAGCATGCTAAATGAACCCATTGTGGTTAAACAACCACTTTCCACGAGTTTCAAGTATTCAAACCCGGTAGCTCTAATACCAAGTTGTAACGTCCCAAATTTCTAGCCCAAATGATAATACAACAATCATGGCTCTTTTAAGGAAAACCGAAGATAAATCTCCAAACTTACATTACATGATACAATAGTTCTTCATGTAACAATACATTAATCCAACAACAAGTAAATAAACAAATAAATACCCTAAAGGGTTTACAAGTTTTCAAGGCTTGAGCCTGATTATACAAAACGGTTATTCAAACCCACACACATACAGCCCTTGGCTTACACACAGAGTCACAACAAAATGAGAGTCTCGTACTCTCAACACACATTTCCTCGCCTTTAGTTACGCGGCATCACCACATCTTTTCCTGCACAAAAATCCCATAGGGTGAGCATAAAACCCAGTAGGAAATCTTTAACAAAGTATATACATTTTATACAAGTCTCAAGAGATGAAATGCACATGCCATGCTATGCACTTTTGAAAGAAAATCACATCTTCATCTTTGAAAACCCTCATGCTCAATGATGTCATGCAATTTCAATTCTTCAAAACTTAACAATTCATTTCAAGAGTGGTAAATACGACTCTGGTAATCCCTAGGTCGGTGTTTGCAAGTAGATTATACAAGTATTACCAATTTGTCATTTTTACCGGTATTAACCAGAAGGCTCAACACCTATCCGCGCGGGTTTTCAGTCTTTCACCCCGGACTCTCAAGCCAACTTATTCAATATCATCTATACCACCTTTCAAGACTTACCAACGTATTTATCCCAAAACATTCCATGAAAACTTGTTTCTCAACATTTTTTTCTCAATGCAAGTTTTCAAATCAACTTTCAAAGTTTAATGTAATCAAATGAGTTGATATGCCAATAACACAAGATGAATATAAATATTTTTATTCCAATTCATCATCTAAGGAATAACACAATTCCCTCTTCTCAAGTAACCTCAACAATTAGTCATTTCAAGACTATTTCAACATTTTGAACAATAATTTTCAAAATGATCAATAATTCTCATATTCCCTAAAATTCATCATTTATATAAATATAAATAAGAAAATTTCCAAAGATCCATTTATTTTGACACACAAAATAAATATAACAATATCATTCATGGATTTTCAGTCTCTTAAAAAAAATTCCCAAATTCTAGATTTTCTCACCAAAATTATACAACTCAAATCTTTTGAAAGAAAACTTTCCAAAATCATATTTTCTTTAATCAACGAAGATCAAAACCTATAAGATCATTTTAAAAGAACAAGAGACAAACACACTTTCAAAATCGCTCAACTTCTTGAATCAACAATCAATTTTCAAAACTATCGAAAGATTATTTTGAAAAACATATAGATCTTGCAAAAACATATATATAACTCTAAGAAAATCCCTACCTCAAGTTTTAAAGAAGAAATTAGATGAAACTCTCAAAATCAACTGTGTCGAAACTCGATCTTCACCGCACATAACGAAGCCCTCGAGAAGTTAACCAACTTTGATGAAGAACCTATGGCAGAACTCTAATGGATCTTGAGAAATTAAAGTTTTGATCCAATATGGTATAGGAAAAAGTAGAGAGAAGGGAGAGGAAATGTTTTTAGAAAGAGAGATATACAAAAATGATCTGAAATATCAGATTCACGAACTGATATAACATGGTCCGTTTGAGCGCATAAACGACCGCTCAAGCGGACAAGCAACTTTGAATGCATTTTGTATTTTTGCTTCAGGGGAGTTGCCCCTCGACCTCGCCAGGGCGCTGCCCTCGAACCCGCCAAGGGGCGCTGCCCCCTCGACTCCTGCGAGCTGACCGGGTAGCTCGATCCCTGACCGGCACAGTTGAAGTGGCAAAACATGAAAGAAGGATTGAAACTGGAATCGCTACAAAAGGATACCGTGGTATAGACTAAAATTCAGTATCTATGAACTTGGGAAAAGAGAAAATGACTTAGAATTAAATGCATGCTTATGTTTAGTTAGGTTTTGCGGCAATTTGTATTTGCAATCTTTGCTACTATGTGGTTTGGTGTAGATTTATTGTAATAAAGATGGTAAAAATTTTAAACTTGCGTAATTGTTTGGGTTGGTGCAGACTCGAAATCGAATGTATGTTGAATTTTCTTTTTTCTTATTTTAAATTGCGATGGTTGGGTTTTGTGCAATTGGTATTTCTAATCTTTGCTACTGTGTGTGTTTGGTGTAGATTCATAGTGGTCAAGAGATGGTGCAAATTTGAACATACGTATTTGATTGGGCTAATGAGCAGCAAAGTTATAGGTTGATGCAGCCATTGTTTCCGAAGGAGAAAATGTGTTTCCAGGTGTCAAGAAAAGCAAGGATTTTGCTTATGGAAATTGCCAAATTGTATTCTATTTGATTTGATTTGCTTTTTTTTTTTTTTTTATAATTGCAACCTACAGTTTATTTGATATTTTTCTAATAAAATATGCTTGTATTTAATGTAAAAATGTAATTTGTAAAGCACTAATAGTGGTAGTCTATATATAGTTTAAATGCAAGAGTTTTTTTTTTTTAGTATTGGGGTTTCTGAAATGGTTGATTGAAGAGCACACTACCAGAATTATAAATTAGAAAACTACTACTGAAACACACCTTTTCTTTCTGGGTTGTGGGTTTTTTGTCAGGCTTTCCTATTTCAATATGCTGACACAAATTCTATTTTTTGGTTGAATTGATCCTTCAAGTTTTGTTGAGTGAACTCGTTCTAAAAATTATGCATTTTGTTTGTCCATTGTTCAGATGGGCTTGGTGAAACATTTGTGTAGTTACAAGCTTTCCATTGCAACATATTGGGTGTAGACTCCTAATAGAAACTATTAAAGGCAGTGAATATTTCATTTTCCTTACATATGGGAGAGACTATCAAATTACCCCAATTCATTTGCTTAAATATAAAAAATAATAATAATATGTCCATTCCCATAGTTTCCCCTATTCCATCCACCTTTCATCATTATATTTCAAAAGAAATCACTTCGAAAATATGCTACAAGGACGAGTGTTAATTATATGCAATATTTTTTTTTTTGTTCAGCCTCCTAATATATCAAGAAGCAAGAAAATTAGTCAAATTGTTTAAATCTTCATAGATACTTTTGAGCAATGAAAAAGTTCATTGCCTACTATGTGACATGGGTTTTTTTAGCACTGAACATTAGCATTTTTTTCTCTGAATTATATTTTTGTTCTTGGTCAATTTATCTCACTCTATTTTATTTTGTTTTCGTGTTTCAGGTATTAAAACCAATAGCCGCCTCAACCTAAGAGCTTGCCAACCGTTTCCTTAACTAGCCACTATCGCATCCCCTCCATAACCACCAACACAGATGTAACCACAAAAACCGTCGAACTGTCACCAGCTCAATGGTTCTAGAGGTGGCTCCCCTCTATGCACCTCGCTTCAGTTCAAAAACTCCTTGAGCACTTCAAACTCAAATCTCAACTTTGTAACAATTAACTGAAGATCTTCCTCCTCTATGTTCCTAAATACTGCATTAATTAATTAATGTAAACACTACAAATAAAAATAATATAAAATTGTTATGAAGTTTCACTAACCCTGGTTCAAAATTCTAATATAATCCGGGGGATGAGAGACAAAATACAGATAAAAATCAAAATAAATAGAGTTTTTAATAGGGTTTGAGAAATAACGACAGAGGTACATGCCTTCAGATTTTGCTGCAATCTTTCAACCGAATCTCGTAAACCAGAGTGAGAACAGAGTGAATGAGGGAAAGTAATCCGTTTGGATGGAGGGATTTGATGAGAAAGAATAGAAATACTGATTGTGAAAATAGGAAACTTTCACTCGTTTGCTTGGTTGGTCAAAGTATCTCACCAAATCTAGTCTTGTTTTTTACTCAGATTTGGTGAGCAAGCAATTGGATTTAATAAAAAAAATTAATTAATTACTTTTATAAAAAAAATAATTTATTAATATAAAAAGTTATATTGAAAAAATAAAATATAATATTTTTTCTTATTTACGATATTTAAATAAGATAAATGAAAAATTATATCAACTTTTCTTTTATTCATCTAAACATAATGATAAAAAATCATAATAATTTCTTTTCCCACCTCACTCCACAATCCAAATGGAACAACTTTTTTAATCATTAAAAAATTGAATAGTTATGATCAATTTATTTTGATCAAATGGCTTACAACTAAATTGAAACCTCATTTGTTAATTTTCAATTTTAATCAAAAAGTCATTATAAGTTATCACATTACTCATTTTATTTTTTTATATATCTTTTCGTAAAAAGTTAAAAAATTACTGAAATAGTCTATTTCCAAATGAAGCCTCAGGCAGGGGCAGAGGGAGCATGTGACCAGGGGGGTCACGTGCCCCCCTGGATTTTGGGATTTTTTTTTTTTTTTGCAAACATAAAAAAAAATTAAATAAAAAATTATAAAAATATTATTAGAGTGAAATGTCAATGACATTTTAAAAATTATGAAAACAATAATGGTTATTTTGATTGAAAATGAAGAGACTATTATAAATAAAGCATATTAGCTATGAAATTTTTTTAATGTAATGACGATGTTCAAACTGTTCGGTACTGATTTGCTGACTGTTAGAATTATGTTCAGTAATACAGTACTGAACATAATCATTTCGTTCAATACATAGGTTCCGAACATTAATGCAGATAGTCGGTTATGTAATTTTCTTTGTTAAACTAACTTAGAATGGAAAAGAGTGAATTGGAATGGATTTAAGTTATGTATTTTGAATGGATTTAATTCATTTTATTTTAAATTGTGAATTGGAATGGATTCAAATTACACAGTGATGAACAAATTTTGTTCGGACATACAGTGCTAACAGGATCATTATTGTTTGACAAAACAATTTTGAACAAAATACATTTTTTCGGCTACACAGTGATGAACAAATTGTTTTGGGCTACATTGTAATGACTCAAAATATATATATATATAAAATAAAAATAAAAATAAAGGAATATTTTCTGGTGATGATATTTTATTTTTGTGATAAAGGGTATTCGGTTAAAGGGTGTTTGATAGGTGGCAAATGATATTTTATTTTTTTTTAAATACACTATAACTATGTATCTGAGTGTTCAATTCGGTGGAAGGACACATGTGTGTGGGTGGAGAATTATGTTGCAAGAGAGAATGATAGGAGGGGGGGAGACAGCAATGATAAAGGGAGATGGTAGAGAAAAGGTGGCGTGGTCTACCTAAAAGAAAAGAGATGGAATGGTTAAAGAATATTATTTGGAGATTAGAGAGAGAGAGAAAGATGAATCATTTGGAATTTCAAACCCACCCCCACTCACACAGATCCACACAATCGGGACCACTCATATCTCTCTCGAATCGGCGCTGGATGTTGAGCACGTGGTGCGTGCTGTGAAGCCAGACAATGTTGTTGTGGAACTTTGCAGAAGCAGATTTCACCTTCAGAGCTGGGATTATGTACATATCCTAAAATGGTGAAGTTGGCCAGCAAATGAGGTCAAATATGTTCTCTTTGAGTGGCACTGGATTTTTGGTGCCATGGGTCGTAGCTTAAACTTGGGAGGGGGGGGTCAAACCGCTTTGGCATTACGTCTACTGTTGGCAGCTTTCTCATCAAAACTCTCTTCAGACGTGAACAGACCATTTGGGGACGAGTTTCGTGCTGCTCGAAAAGCATCAGAAGAAGTTGGAGCTCAAGTAGTTTTGGGAGATCGTCCAATTGAAATAACTCGTGAAAGAGCTCGGAATTTTCTTACGTGGAATGAGAAACTGAGCCTACAGTGGACAAATATCATTCTTTTAAGGGAATGGATCAGGATGGTTGGCCGGACAACTATCCTGGTTTGTGTATTGGGTGTGCACTGGATCTAATTCTAGATGTTGAATCCTCTTATGGTGATTCAAAATTGGTTTGGTTTTGAGTGGCTCTAGTGGGCCCGAAGCACGTGGGTTTACATGAGATGTGTGTGTGCCTCATGGCCTGCTTCTTGTGCGTGATTCAGAGGTCGGTGCTGAGCTGATGTCAGCCGTGTGAAGGTAACAGACCATGTGTATTGTGCTTTAGCTTAAAAAAATGTAATCACTGTGCATGAGTGGTCACTTGGAATTATATTCATTTGTTTAAAACAAAAGAAAAAGGGGGATTTCCATTAGTTATTTTTATTGTTGGAGTAGTCCTCGGTTTTGCACATGGGTGCGTTTTGTTTATGAAATCAGTGGGTTGATGCACACTATTATTTTATGTGATGTTCCTGTTTGCTGTAGGTTCTCCACGTGGAGGGGTAAGGGGGATATTTAAATTTCAACAAAATGTTTAGTGGGTTTGACCCACGGGGTTCTTTTTGGGAGTTTTTAGAGTGAAATTTTGTCAAAGTGTTTTACATGAAAGTCGGAGGGCTTGTCGTGTTCTTCGCAATGATGATCTCGGATCCATGAATCGGGTGATATTTGCATTTTCGGATCAGCTCTTCTTCAAATTTGAGGTAGGGATTCCTACTCATTCTTATGTGCTTTAACATAGACATTGAGTTATTTGCATAGATGGGTTGATTTGGAAAAGTTAAGACTTGAAATGTGTTATTTTCAAAAGAGGGATTTTGTTATTTTGGCTCATAAATATATATTTGGGTCTTAAAATGATAGGATTGATGTTGTTGATAATATTTGGACCTTTGGGTCAATATTGAGAAAAAGGGAAGAAAATGCCATGTTTGGATATATTTGGGTCATTAGTGTAATTAATGACAATTGTTATGGAAATGTGAAATTGAGTTGGAAATAATGGAATTAGCTCATTATGGGTTAGAATGGTGGAATTGAATTTATCAATCGCTCACTTTAAAAATATTGAGATTTTATATCTGTTGTAGCATTTATTTTCTGTTTAGAAATAACTGCTTTGGGCTATCGGTGGAGGATAGTCTTGATTGTTGTAGACAATGCATGATGATTAGGCAAACTAAAACTAATCAATTGGTTAAGTCATAGAGTATGACGGATAAAAGAATACATTAACGTTATGTATTGATTGAATATGTATATGACCTTTGTGTATATATATATGTTGTGTTGTGTGGGAGGAGATAGGGGATGTACTCCACGGTTTAGGGGAAGATAGGGGATGGACCTCTAAACCGGCGGTTTAGGGGAAGATAGGGGATGGACCTCTAAACCGGATGTTGTTTGGGAGAAGATAGGGGATGGACTCCACTGATCCAGCTCATATGCTTGTCAGATAATGAATTGATATAGCTCCTATGCTTATCTATGGAAGTATTGATACAGCTAATATGCTTGTCTGTTGAAGTGTGGATACAGCTTGTAGGCTTATCTGTTGAGATGTGATATAACTTATATGTTTATCAGTGAATGAAATGGTGATACAGCTAGTATGCTTATCTATTGTGAAATGAGAAACGTCCGTAGATACAGCTCATATACTTATCTATTGATATGTTGATACAGCTCATATGCTTATCTTTGGAAGTGTGATATAGCTCTTGTGCTTATCTATTGATGTGTTGATATAGCTAATATGCTTATCTAATGTGAAATGGGAAAATGTCTAATATGAGTTACTGTCTCACATAAGTTGTTTGGCCATGTTCTGAGCCATGGTTATGAATTGAGGAATTGAATAAGTAATGAAAATGGAATGAAACATGGGTACAATTGTCATGTAATTGAAATGGATTATGAAAAGATATATGTGAGTCAAACATTTATCGAATGCTCATGTTTTAGTTATTATTCATATTATGTTTAGCATATCTCTACTGGGCTGTTAGCTCACCCTATACGGGAATATCATTTTCAGGTGCAGGTGAGGTGTTACCTCTAAGGCAATAGCATGGATGGACTCTCGGGAAGCAAGAGTTTCCTATTTATGCTTTATGTGTTCATGTTTGTTATTTGTAAAGCCAAGGGCTTAAGATGTAATGAGTGAGACTCAATTTGTGTAACCAAGCAATGTCTTGGAAAGATGATAGCCTATATGGCATTTAATTGCTTGTTAAACAGTGAACGCTGATATATGAAAGTATGTTGTTTCTCATATTTATTCCGCATATGAGTTATCTTTATTGTAATATTTTGGGGGCGTTTCATACATTCAGAATTCTGATGGCTATTCAGACAATGATTCTGATGGCGATTCAGACGATGATTCTGTTTTTTCTCATCTTGCAAACGGTTATGCAAATCCCGTAGAAATTAGAGTATCTTTGATTGATCTCAGCGATGACGAAGATACAAAAAGCAATGATGAAGATGATGATGAGAGGATGAGAGAGGTTACTGATTCGGCGATACGGAGAGCGTTCAGAGAAGATGAGAGTCATCGGAATGCTCCGTTGACAGCTGAGACGGCGACGAGAGTGATGGAGGGTTGGGGTCAAAGAATTCTATACTGGACCAAAGCTCCAAACTCTGAAGATTGAGTGAGTCAGGGAAGGAGAGGGATGAAAAATTAGGTGGGTGTGCATTTCATTGTGAAAATATTATGAATATGGGTAGATTTGGTAATAAGTGGGGTGTCCAAAAAAATATTATTAAAATTTAAGATTTAGGGTTGGGGTCCAAAGAAATGGGGGGTCCAAAGAATTTTGATAGATGCTAATAGCAGCACTCTTTTTTAATCCAAAAAAACAAATTTTTTAAAAAAAAATTCTACCATGAAGCGTTTTGAAAATTATCTGGAGTGGTAGGCAACATTACATGAAAGTAATCTAAGTCCCTTAAGTTTTTTGAAATTAGAAAGTAGCCCATTTAATATAACTAGTGGTTGGACAAAGGCGTTGCACATGACACGTGATTTTTTATCTCTGTTAATACTGTAATGCGTGTCTCTTAAATTGGCATGTGATATGTATACAAAATATGGAAAGTATGGAAACTTATACGGATAAATTGATCTGTATCCAAAATACAACTAAATAAGAAATAAATACACACTCGGCTGAAGAATTTAAATGATAAATGAGAAATTTTATAAACATAAACATTAATTTATAACTAGATTGTTGATATCACAATCTTATCTTAAATAATAAACAAAAAACAGGTCCTTTAAATATATAGTATTACACAAATCTTTTTCTATCAACTTCCCACTTTAATTTTTCATAATTCGTACATGTAATACAATTGAATGTATAAAATTAATTACACAATTACACAATTTTGTTTAATAGTTTATATCATAATACAAATTCATTAAACTCACTATTGCATATTATTTGCATACTATTAGTATAAGAATGCTTTAATATCCCTATAGTTTACACGATGTGTCGATTTGGTCACTGTTATTTTAATTTGCTCGATTTTACCCCTTAATTTAACGGATTGTATCATATTAGTCCAATAAATAATGGTTGATAGGTTTGATGGAAGGAAAGTTGTCACATGCTCAAATAATGTGTCAATTTGATCCTTGTAGTTTACATGATATGTTAATTTGGTTCCTGTAGTTTTAATTTGCTCGATTTTGACAGGAACCAAATTGATACATCGTGTAAATTACATAGACCAAATTGATACATCGTTTGAGTTTCCGTCCACCAAACCTAATGGTCGTTATTTATTAGACCAATATGATATAATTCGTTAAATTAAAGGGCAAAATTGAGCAAATTAAAATAATAGGGACCAAATTGACACATCGTGTAAATTATAACGACCATTTGCATAATTCATCCTATATTTTTATACATCAAGAGTTATTGAGTCTCGTTTCCTATGCCACGAATATCTTGCATGATGAATATATTGCATGATGAAAAATATAACATTAATCATTAGTATATTTCATTTATGTAGAAAACTAGTGGTAACTTGCGCTATGCACGGGACTTTATAAATTAAAAAAAAAAATCATTATAATTATCTTGAAATAATTTAATATTTTATATTGTGGTAAATATGAAATTTATAAATTAACTTTTATGTTTATAACTTTTTAAATTATTAATTTAAAAAAATTAAAAAATATATAATTAACAAATAAACTATAGTTGTAACAAATTAATTATAATATATATGAAAAGTTATATTAAGTTTTCATTTTCAATTAATTGAATTATAATTAACAAACAAACAAATAACAATAATGGTCTAATAGGATAGAAAGAGAATGAAAATAAAAAACACATTGATATTTAAAAGTTTTAAATTTATGTAGTTATAGTAAAATCTAATGTTATATATAAATATATTTAAGGCAATTTTGATAATTTGTATTAAAAAAAAAAAAGTTAAATCTGATTAAATAAGATTAACTGAGTTATGACATACCTCTTCTTGTTATGAAAATATACAAATTTAAAAGTTATAATTAAAACAAATATATAATTTTATTATTAAATATGAAGTGAAGTGATATTTAACAATAAGTAATACGATATTGTATTATTAATCCAATAATTTAAGTTACATTTCTTTTGATTTCAATTTCATAATTAAAAATACAATACGAATATAATACATACATAGATTTCTAGTCTTTATGAATAAGAAAGTTTCAAAATATTTTCAAACTTTCATCATTTTCTTTTAATTTTTTTTTTATCTAATTTGATTTTAAATTTGAATAAAAATTTTGATTTGATATGAATTACTTTAATTTTTTCATTAAATTTTTATCAATTTTTAAAAGAATTTTCATTCTTATCCCAATATTTTTTCTTTTAAGCAATTTTGATAGAAAAAACAATAATTTTCAATGTTTCATCTTTTTAAATTTTTATCAAATTATAATTTGATAAAAAAATATATTAAGGGTTGAAGATTCTCTTAATTGGAATTATAGTGAAATGACATCTTGAAATAGTCAAAGTTTGACTATGTGATTAGTTGAAATGTATAATTTAATTAATTCTTTTCTCATATTTGTATAAAAATTGACACTTATGAGTACATCATTATAAGTTGGATTATGGAAAAAATTTTGGGGTGTCAAACATTTTCCATTTGTAAATATCCTACTATTAAAAAAAAAAAAGAAAAAAAAAAAGTGTGCAGTTTTTTTATATGTGTTTATCAGTTTTGTTTGATGGACATTGTCGCAATCCCGGTTTTGACCCTTCTTTCATGTTTTGCCACTTCGACTGGGCAGGTAGGATTTTCTTAGAATTATATATATATTTTTGCAAGATCTATATGATTTTCGAAATCATCTTTCGATAGCTTTGAAAATTGATTGTTGATTCAAGAAGTTAAGCGATTTTGAAAGTGGGTTTGTCTCTTGTTCTTTTAAAATGATCTTATGGGTTTTGATCTTCGTTGATTGAAGAAAAGATGTTGTTGAAAGTTTTCTTTCAAAAGATTTGAGTTGTATAGTTTTGGTGAGAAAATCTAGAATTTGGGAATTTTTTTTAAGAGACTGAAAATCCATGAATGATATTGTTATATTTATTTTGTGTGTCAAACTAAATAGATGTTTGGAAAATTTCTTATTTATATTTATATAAATGATAAATTTCAGAGAATATGAGAATTATTGTTCATTTTGGAAATTATTATTCAAAACGTTGAAATAGTCTTGAAATGACTAGTTGTTGAGGATACTTGAGAAGAGGGAATTGTGTAATTCCTTGGATGATGAATTGGAATAAAAATATTTATATTCATCTTGTGTTATTGGCATATCAATTCATTTGATTACATTAAACTTTGAAAGTTGATTTGAAAACTTGAATTGAGAAAAGAATGTTGAGAAACAAGTTCTCATGAATTGGTTTTGGGGTAAATAAAGTGGTAAGTCTTGATAGGTGGTGTAGATGAAATTAAATAGGTGTCGAGCCTTCTAGTTAATACTGGTAAAAATGACAGATTATAGGTGTCAAGCCTTCTAGTCAATGCTGGTAAAAATGACAATTTGGTAGTACTTGTATAGTTTATTTACAGACACCGACCTAGGGATTACCAGAGTTATATTTACCGCCCTTGAAATAAATTGTTAAATTTTGAACAATTGAAATTGCATGATATCATTGAGCATGATGGTTTTCAAAAGATGAAAATGTGATTTATCTTCAAAAAGGGCATAGCATGGCATGTGCATTTCATCTCTTGAGACTTGTATAAAATGTATATACTTTGTTAAGAATTTTCTCCTAGACTTTATACTCACCCTACGAAATTTTTGTGTAGGAAAAGATGTGGTGATCCTACCCAACGTGGAAGTATGTGTATTGGGAGTACAATGCTCTCATTTTACTGTGACTCTGTGTGTAAGCCAAGGGCTATGTTTGTGTGGGTTTGAATAACCGTTTTGTGTAACCAAGCTCAAGCCTTGGAAACTTGTAAACCCTTGGGGGTATTTATTTGTTTGTTTACTTCTTGTTGGATTAATGTATTGTTGCATGAAGAACTATTGTATCATGTAATGTAAGTTCAAAGATTTATATTTGATTTTCCTTGAAAGAGCCGTGATTGTTGTATTGTCATTTGGGTTAGAAATTTGGGGCGTTACAGACATAAACAATTGGTGTTTCAATTTAAAAAATTAAAAAGTAAAAAAAAAATAGATTTGGTTTTTTAGAGATAAAAGAAACTATCTAACTCTTCTATATACTATTAAGATAGACCATTTCAATTTAAAAAATTAAAAAGTAAAATATATATATATATAGATTGGGTTTTTTAGAGATAAACTCTTCTATATACTATTAAAATGGACTTTTTAATCACATAAAAAAATAGAAATTATATTTAGATATTATCCCTATATATTATATTATTATATACAACTATAGTTGTAACAAATTAACTATAATATATATGAAAAGTTATATTAAGCTTCATTTTCAATTAATTGAATTATAATTAAAAAACAAACAAATAGCAGTAATGATCTAATGGGATAGAAAGAGAATAAAAATAAAGAACACAGTGATATTTAAAAGTTTTAAATTCATCTAGTTATACAAAAATTTAATATTATAGTAAAATCTTGAATTTTCAATAAATTTTCACATTTTTTATAAAATAAAATGAGAAAAAACATAAAAAATTTGGTACCCATTTTTTTAACTTCAATTTTATGGTTTTCACTGAAGAAAATAAAATCCGATCAAAATCCTTGACATGGAACGGACATAGATACTTCGATTGCAACCATAATTACTAATAATTCTTCTTTATAATGCAAACCTGTAAGCAAACACATAAACCTCACTAAAACTGAAACCTAAACAAAACCAGTAGTAGAAAAAGAGAATCACACAAAAAAAAAATTAAAAAATAAATAAATTTATAGAGTGTGAAAATGTTACCTCCAACAACTTAAACCTCATCTAACCCAATCCATTAACTCCTCTGCCAGTGCCCGCAAAGTTTAGGAGTTGGGATGACTAATCAGATTATTCTTTAAATAAGACTTGAAAATTAATAAATTTGTCTCATTAAGTGATTTAAAATTTTGATATATATATACATCAGAAAAATAAATAATTATATTATTAAATCATAATTCAAATGTAGATATTGTCATTTTTTTTAGATTCATATCTAAATTCTTATCTTTTTTATTTTTGTGTGGTTTCTATTCGGGCTTTTTATTTTTTATTTAAGATGGAGTTGTATGTATTTATTTTTTTAAAATTTAATTTATCTGCGGTTTCTATTTATTTTTAATTATTATTATTTAGGTAAGTTATGATGTGAGTTAGATATGTTATAGACATGTGAGTTTTATTGATTTAAAGTATAATGGTAGGAGATATTTTCAAATTAGATTTGTTTAGATAAACTTTAAAGATTTTTAAAATTTAGAAATGGGTATTGAGATGCAAAAGAAATATTTTAACTGAATAAATAAAAATCAAATTTATTAATTTTATCTATTTGTATATCTGATTTTTAGTTTTTTTTTTTTTGGTTATGTTGTAATATAATATATAAGATATCGATAGATATCTACAATTTTCATAAGAAATAGTATCTGATTTTTTTGGGAAGAGAGAAGGAATGCAAGTTTTAATATTGTTTTTTAGATACATATCTAAATTTTTATCTTTATTATTTTTTATTTTTTATTTTTTTATTTTTGTGTGGTTTCTATTCGGGTTTTTTTTTCTTCAATTTATTGAAGATGGAGTTGTGGGTATCTATTTTTTTTAATTTAATTTATCTGTGGTTTCTATTTATTTTTAATTATTATTAATTAGGTAAGTTATGATGCGAGTTAGATATGTGATAGACATGTGAGTTTTATTGATTTAAAGTTTATTTAAATAAACTTTAAAGATTTTTTTTTTAATTTTTAGTTTTTTTTTTTTTTTGTTATGCTATAGTATAATATATAAGATATAGATAGATATCTACAACTTTAATAAAAAATATTCTCTGATTTTTTGGAAAAGAGAAAAGGAATGCAAATTTTAATTTTTTTTTTTTTAGAAATCGGTGAGAGAGATTAGGAGGGAGAGATTATGAAATATTTTTGTTATTAAATAAATAAATCAGTCAATAGTTTTTTTAATCTATTTTGTAAATTAAAAAATCAATAATTTTAGAAAATTGATGAATTTGTTCCATTAAATGATTTAAAATTTTGATATACGTAAAAAAAATACATAATTATATTACTAAATCATAATTCAAATATAGATGTTATATATTTTTGAGATCTATAGCTAAAGTTTTATCTTCTTTATTTTTGTGTATAACCATAGTGTATGAGAGAAATTGAAAAGGGTGTTGCAATAATTATGAGAGAAGTCAAAAGGGATTGTGGGTTGGGAGAAGTCAATAAATGCTAAGATTTTTTTTATTAAATCAAAAAATTAGAAAATTAGGATTAGGATATTGGAGCTCCCACAAAACTTGTAGATTAGAAACTCCTTTTTCCTTATATAATATACTAGCCTATCACCCGTGCTATGCACGGGATAATTATAGATATTTATATTTGTTTTAGATTTTTTTTAATATATAAATTATATTTTTTAAGATTTTTTATAAAAATAATTTAACAATCCTATCACTAACCATAGTGTATGAGATAAGTTGAAAAGGGTACTGCGGTAATTATGCACGGGTTGTATCTATAATTATTTGTATGAGGGGATTTTAAATGCTGATCAGTAGATTTTGACCAAATCAATAAATGCAGCCATGTGGAAAGACATGTGGATTGGAAAAAGTTAATAAATGTTGATTAGAGGATTTTGACTAAATCAATAAATACTGAGTTTTTTTTTTTTTTTGAATAAAAAATTTAGAAAATTCAGATTGGGAGATTGGAGCTCCCATGCACGGATTGTGTTTACAATTATCTATATATGTGAATTGTGATTTTTAAATTTTTTTTTTAAATGTCTTTTTTTTTCCTTTTTTATATTATATTAAAGTTTAATATTTTGATAATAATCATGTGTTGGACTTTTCAAAAAATTAAATGTCTTTTTTTTATTATATTATATTAAAGTTTAATATTTTGATAATAATCATATGTGTTAGACTTTTCAAGAATTTTTTTTTTATGATTGTTCTTAATACATTAAAGTATTATTATAAGGGATAATAATCATATGTGTTGGGACTTTTCAATGAATTCATATGTGTTGGATTTCAAATAAATTTTTTTTATGGTTGTTCTTAATATATTAAAGTGTTATTATGAGGACAAGACTTGGGAGTTGAGAGAAATTAATAAATGCTAAGATTTTTATTTTTTTTTAAATCAAAAAATTAAGAAATTTAGATTGGGAGATTGGAGCTCCCACAAGACTTGGGGTTAAAAACCCCTTTTTGCTTAATATATACTAGCATATCATCCGTGCTATGCACGAGTTGTGTTTTACCACTTTGTCTTCTTATTTTTTTAAAAATGTTTTTTTTTCTTTTTTAATATTATATTCAAATTTAATATTTTGATAATAATCATATGTGTTGGACTTTTCAAGGAATTCATATGTGTTAGACTTTTCAAGGAATTTTTTTTATGCTTGTTCTTAATGCATTAAAATGTTACTATGAGGGATAATAATCATATGTGTTGGATTTTTCAAGGAATTCATATATACTTCACAATTATTTCTATATATGTGAATTGTGATTTTTAAATGTCTTTTTTTTTTTAAATGTCTTCTTTTTTTTTTCTTTTTTATATTATATTAAAGTGTAATATTTTGATAATAATTATATGTGTTGAACTTTTCAAGAAATTAATATGTGTTGGATTTTTCAAGTAATTTTTTTTATGATTGTTCTTAATGTATTGAAGTGTTATTATGAGGGATAATAATTATATGTGTTTGGACTTTTCAAGGAATTCATGTGTGTTGGACTTTTTAAGGAATTTTTTTTATGTTTGTTCTTAATGCATTAAAGTGTTAATACGAGGGTAAGGCTTGAGGGTTGGGAGAAGTTAATAAATGCTAAGGTTTTTAAAAAAAATATCAAAAAATCAAGAAATTTAGATTGGGATATTGGAGCTCCCACAAGGCTTTGGGGGTTAGAAACCCCCTTTTCCTTAATATATACTAGCCTATCACCCATGCTATGCACGGGATAATTATAGATATTGATATTTGTTTTAGATTTTTTTTAATATATAAATTATGTTTTTTAAGATTTTTTGTAAAAATAATTTAACAATCTTATCAGTAACCATAGTGTATGGGAGAAGTTGAAAAGGGTATTGCAGTAACTATACACGAGATTGTATCTATAATTATTTGCATGAGGGGATTTTAAATGCTGATTAGGGGATTTTGACCAAATCAATAAATGCAGGCATGTGGAAAGACATATGGATTGAAAAAAAGTTAATAAATGCTGATCAGGGGATTTTGACTAAATTAATAAATGCTGAGTTTTTTTTTTTTTTTTAATAAGAAATTCAGAAAATTCATATGATGATATTGAAGCTCCCACAGCCTTTGGGGTTAAAAACCCCCTTTTGCTTAATATATAGTATAGATATAGATACTAGCATATCACCCGTGCTATGCACGGATTGTGTTTACAATTATCTATATATGTGAATTGTGATTTTTTTTTTTTTAAATGTCTTCTTTTTTTCCTTTTTTATATTGTATTAAAGTTTAATATTTTGATAATAATCATATGTGTTGGACTTTTCAAAGAATTAAATATCTTTTTTTTAATTATATTATATTAAAGTTTAATATTTTGATAGTAATCATATGTGTTAGACATTTCAAGAAATTTTTTTTTATGCTTGTTCTTTATGCATTAAAGTGTTATTATCTTTTCAAGGAATTAAATGTCTTTTTTTTATTATTTATATTAAAGTTTAATATTTTGATAGTAATCATATGTGTTGGATTTTTCAAAAAAAATTTTTTATGCTTGTTCTTAATGCATTAAAGTGTTATTATGAGGGATAATAATCATGTGTTGGGATTTTTCAAGGAATTCATATGTGTTGGATTTCAAAGAATTTTTTTATGCTTGTTCTTAATGCATTAAAGTGTTATTATGAAGGTAAGACTTGGAAGTTGTGAGAAGTTAATAAATGCTAAGATTTTTTTTTTTAAAATCAAAAAATCAGGAAATTTAGATTGGGAGATTGGAGCTCCCACAAGGCTTGTGGTTAAAATCCCCTTTTGCTTAATATATAGTACTAGCCTATCACCCGTGCTATGCACGGGATAATTATAAATATTTATATTTATTTTAGATTTTTTAATATATAAATTATGTTTTTTAAGATTTTTTATAAAAATAATTTAACAATCTTATCACTAACCATAGTGTATGGGAGAAGTTGAAAAGGATACTACCGTAACTATACACGGGTTGTATCTATAATTATCTGTATGAGAGGATTTTAAATGCTGATTAGAGAATCTTGACCAAATCAATAAATGCAAGCATGTGGAAAGACACGTAGATTGAAAAAAGGTAATAAATGCTGATTAGGGGATATATATGTGAACTGTGATTTTTAAAGGTCTTCCTTTTTTTTTTATATATTATATTAAAGTTTAATATTTTGATAATAATCATGTGTTGGACTTTTCAATGAATTAAATGTCTTGTTTTTTTTATATTATATTAAAGTTTAATATTTTGATAATAATCATATGTGTTGTATTTTTTAAGAATTTTTTTTTATGCTTGTTCTTAATACATTAAAGTGTTATTATGAGAGATAATAATCATATACGTTGGGACTTTTCAAAAAATTCTTATGTGTTGGACTTTTCAAGGAATTTTTTTTAGACTTATTCTTAATGCATTAAAGTGTTATTATAATGGTAAGGCTTGGGGTTGTGAGAAATTAACAAATGGTAAGGTTTTTTTTTTAAAATAAAAAAGTCAAGAAATTTAGATTGGGATATTGGAACTCCCACAAAACTTGTGGGTTAGAGATAGATATAAATAAATAGATAGATATGGATATAGATATTTATATTTGTTTTACATGTTTTTTAATATACAAATTATTTATTTTGGAAAATGTACTGTAGTAATTATGAAAAAAGTCAAAAAGTTTTGTGGGTTGAGAGAAATTAATAAATGCTGAGGTTAATTTTTTTTTTTAAAAAAACAAAAAATCAGAAAATTAAGATTGGCATATTGGAGCTCTGTAGACACCCCATTTTTGACCGACCTTAAGACTCAGATGTCACCGGTTGAGCGCTCGGTGATGTTGCATGTTGTGCTCGTTCAGAAGTCTCAGAGTCGCGGCCGTGCGCCCTGCCTCCGGACTTCCGAACTCTCTTCTGTGCCTTGTCTCGGTTTGCGAACCAGACTCGGTTTTCTCTGTTTTCTTTCCTGAGGGGAGGGAGTGGTCCTGTAGACTATCTCTCGGTGGCCGTGAGCTACTTTTCGTGGCCGTAGGCCATTTTGCCCATTTCGGAGCCCGGTTCCCGGTTTTCGGGACCGTCAGGCCGTGTGCCTCGGTTCGGGACCGCCCAACCATCTCCGAGTTCTCCGGTTTTTGGCAGGTGCCTCTGTTTCATCATTACGAGGAACCCTGGGGCCTCTGATGCCCACTTCGTGGCCGTATGCCACTTCCGGTGCTTACAGCCGGTTTTCGGGACCCCGAACTGCGCGGTTTTGGCCCCGAGCATTCATTTTGCATCGGTTTTCTCCGGTTTTTGGCAGGTTTCTCAGTTTTACTATTCTGAGGGACACTGGGGTCGCAGATACCCACTTCGCTGCTGAACACCACTTCCGGCACCTGCAGCCCATTTTCGGGACCCCGAATTGCGCGGTTTTGGCCCCGAGCATTCATTTCTCATTAGTTTTTGTTCAAATTTGGCAGGTACCTCTGTTTCAACACTAGGAAGATCACTGGGGGGTGGGAGGCCAGCAATTATCCCAGATAACCAGTTTCGCTCCTCCGGCGCCCGTTTTGCTCACTTCCGGGCCAATGTTGAACACCCTAGGGGTATTTTCTCCCAACCTAAGCTACATATTTGTAATGAGGGGACATGGGAGGACACCAAAAAGTGGTGGTCGGCCAGTAATTATTATTTTCATTTTTGAGCCTCTCTTTCAAATGCAATGTTGTGCCTCCTGTTTCAGAGTTGCCAAAATCCAACCATGGGGTCTTGTTCTACACACCTAGGAGGACCCTAAAAGTTTATGGCCGGCCATTATTTCTTCTTTTCATTTTTGAGCCTCTCCTTCAAGTGGCTTGTTGTTTCTCCTGTCTTACAGTTGCCAATTTTCAACCACAGGGTTGTATTGAGGACACATGGGAGGACCCTAAGGTGCTATGGCCGGCCATTAATTCAACACTTTTTTTTTGGGCCATGGCCGGCCGGCCAATAGAGGTGGCTGGCCGACCAGTGGGGGTGGCCGGCCGGCCACCTTCCAGAAAATCACCTGGCCGGCCAGCTTTCTGCTTTCCAGCTCTTTACAGCTATCCAGCTACTTTTTGAAATATCTGTACCTTCCGGGGGATATTTTGGGAGGGAAAGCTTGGGTGCTTTTCCCTCCCCTTTTACACCTTTTCTTGCTTACTTAAAGGGCTTCCCTCCTCCTTTGCCAAGGTTACAAGATTTCTCCTCAAGACCCTCTCTCCATTTGACTCCATTTTCATCTCCAAAACCTCCAAAAAAGCTTCAAGTCCCTAGTCCATTCCTTCATCAACCCTAAGCACCATCATCACCACCTCCATTCCAGCAACAAAGGAGTGATTTTCAAAGGCTAAGGATCAACAAATTCAAGCCAAGAAGCAACCAAAGTTGGATCTTCAAGGGTAAGTCTTCATTTCCCTTTTTCTAGCATAATTTTGAGTCACTTTTCTACCCTATTTGCTCTCAGTTTTGGGCTCCGACTCCTACTGGTTTTAGGCTTATTTTGAGCCCCTCTACAACTTTGTAGAAGGGCTCAACTCTGTTTGGTGTCTCCATGATGCATCTCTTTCAATATCACCCTTTATGCCATTATTTGCAAGCTTTGTTTGGCTTTTGAGTGATCTGATTTCGAGCCTCATATATACTGTTAGTGGGCTTATATTGAGCCCCTCTTCAACATTGAAGAAGGGCTCCATCATGTTTGGTGGCTCTAGCATGCACTTCCTTTGAAATTCTTCCATTTTACCGTAAAATTGCATGATTGATTTAGCCTATTTGTGATCTGATTTGGAGCATCTCATGAACTGATATTGTGCTTATTTTGAGCCCCTCTTCAACATTGAAGAAGGGCTCAACCTGGTTTTCTTGCTCTACATATCACTTGCTTTGAAATCTTGCTCCACTCCCATTTTGCATGCCTTTTTAAGCTCATCATGCTTCTGTTTTTGGCCTTCATCAGGCTTAGAAAGTGCCTTATTTTGGCCTTCTCATCATTCTTTGTTAAGGGCCTTAAGCCATTTGGTGAATGCTTTTGGTACTTGTTTTGTAATCCTTCATATTTTCCGTAAATTTGCATGATTTTTTAGGCCATTCTAACCTCTGTTTTAGGTCTTCATCAGGCTTATAAAGTGTCTTGTTTTGGTCTATTCTTCAAGTTTTATTAAGGGTCTTAAGTTATTTGATGTTTGCTTATGGTACCTCTCTTTATAGCCCTTGTTGGTCCATATATTGCATGCAATTTTGAGCCTATCTACATACTGATTTTGGAGTTGTCATTCACTGTAAATATGCATATTTTGGGCTCCTCTTCAATGTTGTAGAACTGTTTTTTTTGGTTTGAGCATTGTATATGTTACTTGCTTTGTAAATCCCCTCTTTTCCCCCATTTTTGCATGCCATTGTTGCCATATCTATGCTCACAATTTGGCCATGCTTTTTTACTGAAAAGATCCTATTTTTGGGGCTGCCTTGCTACTGTTTTTGCTGTCATGTGCCAATTTTGCATGTTTAGCATAGCCGTAGGCCATTTCGGGTACTTAAAATCACATTTCGGGATGATTTCTTGCATTGATTGTCATTTCGTATCATTTCGGGGCTGTTTTTCCCTTTATTTAGCTGCTGAAATTTGGTTTGCATGCTTGCATATCATTTTCCATGTCATTTCATGCCTTAGTGCATTGCCTCGGTTTGCGTGCCCGTGGGCACGCACTTCGAGGCACTCCGTTTTCATTCATTGGCTTCCTATGTGAGTAGGCTGAGGCCCTCTCATGTTGGTATAAGCCCATCATTGCATCTCTGTACCATTGGCATTGCATATGCCACCGCCTCAGTTTGCGTGCCCGAGTGCGCGCATTTCGAGGCAGCTTATTTTATCCGACGGCAGCCTATGTGAGTGTGGCTGAGGCCCTCTCATGTTGGCGTAAGCCCATCATTGCATCCCGTTGCCATTTTATGCATGCCTCGGTTTGCGTGCCCGTGTGCACGCATTTCAAAGCGCTTTATTTTTATCCGTCGGTAGCTTATGTGAGTGTGGCCGAGGCCCTCTCATGTTAGGGTAAGCCCAATTCGCATTCCGAATGCCATTTCATGCCTTCGGGCCATGCCTCGGTTTGCGTGCCCGTGTGCACGCATTTCGAGGCACTTCGGTTTTATCCGATTTGCATTTCACATCATCGCCTCGGTTTGCGTGCCCGTATGCATGCATTTTGAGGCACTTCGGTTTTATCCGATTTGCATTTCACATCATCGCCTCGGTTTGCGTGCCCGTGTGCACGCATTTCGAGGCACTTCGATTTTATCCGGTTTGCATTTCATGTCATCGCCTCGGTCTGCGTGCCCGTGTGTACGCATTTCGAGGCATCTCATTTTCATAGCATTGTGCATGCTATATCACATGTTCATGCATATCATGCATATTGCACGGGAAACGAGGCGCGTTTCGTACTCCGAGTGACGGAACGGGTCTCAATTCTCCAGTCACCGACACTCCGGATTACCCATGATGGAGTTAGGTTTTATTGTAGCATTCATTTGCATTCATCCGATATTGAGTTGTGCAATCCGACTCCTCGGCCATCATGCATCGAGATGCGTGATTGGTGGCACGAGGATCGAGGCATGCATATATTTGTGAAATACATTGCTATGCCCTTTTCCTGCTCTCTGTTGCAGCAAAACCCAGAAACAGCAACTTTTCGGGACTTGGCACGCATTTCGAGAAAAATTGCAAACAGAGGCGGATTGGGGCATCCCAGTGGAGTTCCGCGCTAAGGCAGCCCAACATGCATAATCCATCAGAAGCGAGGCAGTCCCTGGCTTGCATGCCAGTTTTACTTCTTTTGTAATTAATTTGTTAATTAATTAGAAATCTATAATATTTTGGATTGTATTATTCTTTTATTCGGACTGTATTATTTATTCGGACCCTCTGTGCGAGGGCATAATTGTAATAAGTGTGGGTGAGTGTGATGTATGTCTTCCAACCCCCATTTCTTTCTTCCCTTTTATTTATCCGCTTACGATGGTTAGATATAGGGCATATTTCAATTAGCATACAGTATGACAGCATGTTTGCATCATTCATCTGTTTTGCATGCACCGGGCTCGGCACATCATACAAACTGCATTGTATTTCAATTACAAGATGAATACATGTTAGTTGTAGCATTCCATATGCCATGTTTAGAATAGCCGAGCCTGCTATAGTTGCATTTTTGCATGTGTTGCATTAGGCATTTCTGTATACTTAGGATCATGCATGATTTCTAATGTAGTTTCTGTTTTGGCTTGGAGTACTCGGTAAGTTTTATGCTTTAGCATCCTTGCATGCGTGTGAGTGTTGCCATGATAGCATGCTTTCCATGAGGCTACTTGCTTATGTGATATAACTGCCTTGAATGCCTGTGGGTGGAGGTTGAGTTATTTGAATTGGGACAATGCACTGACTGTTTGTTAAGCCCACTAGATAGTGGCAAAATCACTGTTTTTTTTAAGCCCACCTGAGGGTGGCAAATCCGCATCTTAGCCTACCTGCGGGTAGCACCATCAAACCATTTTCAAGCAAACAAACATGAAATGTTTTGTTCCAATTCAGACGGCCCAATCTATACTTGTTTGCTGCGAGCATCACATAGTAACCTAGGCTAATAACCGGAATAAGGACACACAATGTTTTCAAAAACAGATATCATGGTTAGTAGAGGCCGGTCTTTGACCGGGCGAGAGGGGGTGCTCACGATGTGACCTTCCCTAATCGTACCCAAGTTCCCGAGCCAACTTTGGTGATGACGGACACGTGGCCTTTTGGCACCGAGTCAGGGTTTCCTAAATTTCCCATTTTAAAATATTTAGGTGGCGACTCTGTTATCTGGCAAAGCAGTCCATGTTTGGCACTTCTTTCAAAAATCTGTTTTTTCTCAAAACGATTTGCCGGATTTGGACTCTTTGGTTCGAGATTTGGAACCGCAACAAAAATAGAGTCCGAACTGTAGCGAGGTCCCTCGCGGGCTTGTTACAGTTTCTGGCGACTCTGCTGGGGACTTAGAGAACTTGACTCGAACTCGTGATATCTGATTTTGACTACACTTGTGTGTTTCTTTGCATTGCATTTGCATTGGTGCGCCTAGGACACCGTGTTTGCCATCTGCTATTCCTGAGCGGTTTGCCGGAGGCTTGTCTTGTCAAGGCATGTCCATAAGGCTGACCGGTTACGGGCTCTGCCAGTATGGGAACACAAACCCCGGTTTTACTGGGGCACCCTTTTTGACCATTCGACCTAGTGCATATTCGGATCCATAGTGACCATTCCAAACTAGGACAGGTTGCTTACCCGTTTATAGGTTGTTTGAAGCCGCTGCGTGCGTAGTGAAACCCTAGCTCCTGACAAAATAGGACAGGGAAACCCTACCCCAACATAGGGGTGTTTTGGCTCTCACTTATCTGTTATGTGCTTGTTAGAGTGTGCCTCTACAAGGAATGCATGTATCAGTTTGCGAGTTTGAGCATCAGGCCTGCGGGCACCAATTCCGTATTTTGGGTATCAGGCCTGCGGGCATCAGTATTTGGTGGAATCAGTTTACCTGAGGGTAACAGTTTACAGGCAAAATTTTGGGGGCAGAATTCAGTAGAGAGCACACTCATTCGGTTTTATTCGTATCTGTTCTGGTGGAATTGGGCTGAGATGCTGTCCGTTTTCTCTTTTGCTAGGTAGTCCTGGAACCATAGCTTCAGAAGGCTCCAATATCCCCCGAGTACACCAAACTTGTGTTGATAGACTTTGTCGGGTCAGAGATTCAGTTCAAGGGCAATCAGTGTTCCTTTACCAGAGGCAGGGTAAAAAGGCCAGTTAGGGACAGTTATACCGGTTGTTCAGTTAGACCAGGGCAATATGGCAGGGATGGAGGAAACGATGCGTCAACTCCAGGAAAGTATGAAACTCATGCAGCAGGACACTGCCCGTCAAGCGGAATTTGCCAAAAGTCAGGCCGAGATTATAGCCCAACAGGCAGAGACAATTGCCAGGCTAGAGCAGCAAATTGGAGTATCTACTTCACACCAGGCTCCTCCCCTACCCAGAGCTCCAACGCTCGAGGAGACAGCTAATGTCCAGGATGATACGGACATTCCAGGCAGGCCAGCTCCGCCCCTGGTTCTACCCCAACTATCTAAAACACCTACCAACCTACCAGACTCCCCCTTTGAGTTGAAGACGGACCCCACAGCGTTGAAAGTGAGCAAGCTTGAGGAATTGTTCAAAAAGTCTCAAGGGGCCCATTCTATTCCTGACATAGAGGATGGTTTTACCAACTCAGTGGTGACATTACCGGATCGGTTCAAGATGCCGCATATCGATCGATTTGATGGCTCTGAAGACCCAATGGTGCACCTCCAACTGTTTTCTGATATCCTGAGACCAATGGGTTTGACCACAGCCCAGAAACTATCACTATTCGGCCGAACCCTGTCCGGGATAGCCGCAACCTGGTATGCAAAATTGGAGAACTCTGTGAAACAGAACTGGGAAGAGCTGGCTGAGGCCTTTATTGATCAATACTCCTATAACACACAGATCAAGATCACAACTCGTGATCTCGAAGTCACCCGCCAAGAACCAAAAGAGGGTTTCTCAGAGTTCATGACGAGATGGAGAGCAAAAGCCTCAATGATGACCACTAGGCCCACTGACAAAGATCAGATTCGGATGATTGTGCGCAATCTCCAGCCCAAACTTATGCAGAAAATGATTGTTCTCCCCTTCCCTACCTTTTCAGATCTGCATAAGATGGGAGTTCAAATCGAGGATGCCATCAGACAAGGGATCTTTGCAGAAGATAATGAGCCGTTAAAGAGGAATGTTGCTCGCAGTTCCAATGCTACTACTGATGGTAGCACAGCCACGAAATGCTCAGAAGTAGACACTATCACTACTTCCCTCAATGGCCAAAAACCAACCACTTCAGCTCGGCCTCAAGCCCGAAAGTTCAACCCTCTTTACATGAGTCTCTCCCAAGCTTTGAAAAAGCTGCAAGGAGAAGGGCACCTAGAACTCCTAGAACCCCAACCCCTTCCTAACCCTCTTCCACCAAGATATGACCCAGCTAAATACTGTGCCTACCATCAACAGCATGGTCATGATACGAACCGTTGCATTCGCCTCCGTCATAAGATTCAGGATCTTATCGATGAAGGGACCCTAGCTCCACCAAAAGGACCTCAGGATAGTACTGACCCATCACCTCTACATCTCAACCTCATCCATATACTGCCGTCCACCTACGACCCCAGCATATACATTACCCCAGCCCATCTACCCAAGCCTGAGGTGTTTATCCCGGAAAGCATGGACATATGCATGATGGGTGCATCTGGACCCCAATCATCCCAAACCCATGAACCCACTACTTCTGAGCTGATGAGGATGATCAAAGATCTTCAAAGAACTGTGACAGATTTGGCCTCCGGGACATTGGCTCCGTCATCAACCACATCACATACCAGGGAGTTCATGTCAAAAGGCTCCCCAGTCTTGGAATGGGCTACATATGAGGAAGGCCAATCCCTTGGCAAAGCAGAAGCGAGTGGAAAGAACAAGGTAGGGGTGGGCATGGATCCCCATGAACATCTTCTGTTGGCTGTTGAGGCTTTGAAAGCCGAAGGACTGAACAAAGAGCAAGTCCTCGCAGTTGTTGCAAAAACTGTAGATGACACTTTCGCCGCTCAAGTTGGGGGCAGTTTGAATCAAGGGGCAAACCGGGAGAAGGGCCGTTATACCAGAGGCAATCCTGTTAGCTCTAACCCTCCACTCAGAAGAGATCAGCAAACCAGGCCAGCACCTGCCAATCCCTTTGCTGGTGCGCCCAGCAAAAATCCACAAACCCAGAAGTACCAACCCCGAGGTCAGAGGGTCTTCCATGCCCTCCACATGCCTTTATCCAAAGCTTTCCAAGTCCTTGTTGGACAAGGCCATCTCAAGCCCCTTGAGCCTCGGCCTCTCCCGAACCCTCTTCCGGCTACGCATGATGCTACCCAGTACTGTGTATACCATCAGCAAACTGGCCATGCTACCAACAACTGCTTCCGTCTTCGCCATGAAGTGCAAGATTTGATTGACAACGGGGTCAGTGTCGTGCCAAGCTCTGCAAAGTCTATCGGCACTGGATCGGTGAACTTGGGGGATAATGTGATGTGATCGGGGGATGAACCACCTGCGGGCAGCGCTTGATTAACTCCAGACGTGGGAATGGCATGCACTGTTCTGAGCAATACGCAAATACCAGTTTTTGTGTTTTCTGACTTGGGTATTGGGTCAATTTTGTTGTTTTGTTTTGAGTCTGTCCTTTTGTTTTGAGTCTGTCTCTTTTGTTTTGGGTCTGTCTTGTTGTATCGAGTCAGTCCTGTTGTATAGGAGTCGGGTGATTCCGGGGGTGTTACCTCGAGCGTCACCATTTTGTTTTTCGCGTTTGTCTTTTTGTTTTGTTTTGAGTCTGTTTCTGCCAGGGAGCCAGTTATGCCAACAGATTTTGAATGAAACAGCAGTGATTTCCATACTCTCGCATTTGCTTCTGCCGTGTGCTAGTTGTGCCGGGATTTGAATGAAATGGCAGTGCATTCCACCTGCTCTCTTGTGCCTTGAAGTCATTGTATTGACCTAAGTTTTTCAAAACCTTTTTGAACACTGCGGTGAAAACAAAGAGGGAGGAATTCCTCGGGATTTGCAAAACTTTGATCAAATGAGAGAAAGAGAGGCATACTAAGCCCTTAATGAATGAAATCATGCTTGTTAGTGTGAGTACTGAGAAGGACCCTGGCTTTGATCCAGATTGATCCTACACTGTCTTCAGCGCGAGCGATTTGTCGCTTTCTTAAAAACTTTCAAAAAAATATTTTGCGCGGTCCTGCGAAGACATGTGCGGAATCGCTCTTGAGATTGTGCAGCTTAGGATCTCTCTCAGCCTCGAGACTCAACCCCCCATTGCTTTCAAACCTTGAACGTGCATTCAGAATGTTCAACGGTTAACCACAATGCAAGGCCTGTGTGGCCAGATTTGAAGCAGCCCTCGAACAAGAGGCACCAAAGTCAGATCAAGAAGGTCAGACTTCATCAGAAGAAGCTTGCAAAGCTAGAACAGGAGTACCCTTCGAACTAGGGGCAAAATGTGTCAGATGTGCTCGAAGAGCCGAAGATGAATCCTTCTGCAAGTCAATACAGTAGTCATTCCCCTGGATACGGATGGCTTCGAGATCTTACAACCATTTGGCATGGACCGAGCTACACTTTTTACCCTTGAGAGGCTCGTTGGGCCGAAAACCCGAAAGGGCGACCCAGGCAAAAGTTAGAGCAAGACAAAAATTATATGCAAAAAATGCAAAAAGAAAAAAAGAGAAGAGAAAAAATGCAAAGAATGAAAAAAAAAAAAGAAAAAAAAAGAAAAGAAGAAAAGAAAAAAAGACGAAGAAAAGAATTGAAAAGAAAAGAAAAACAAAGCTCGCAAGGTTGAAAACCTGCAACAGGCGCCTTGGCAAAAGTTAGAGCATAAAAAGGAGACGTTAAATACCCGAGTGTACCTTAACCCCGAACTACGTAAGGCTTGATTCCCATCTTTGGGATACGTAGGCAACTTCATTCCGAAGTCCAGCCGTAAAACAATTCAAATTCAATTGTGTCCATGTGATGGTTTTGACCATCTTTGCCTCCTCTGTATCCGAGAGTCTGGTTGTGTTCGTCGCTCTGAGGACTGACTACAAGTACACTGCGATGCTATCCAAACAAGGGGCAACTTTCCGTTGCCATTCAGTGTGCTGCGGCGCCAGTCAAACAAGGGGCAACTTTCCGTTGCCATTCAACGCGCCGCGGCGCCATTCGAACAAGGGGCAACTTTCCGTTGCCATACAGCTCTCTTCAAATACGGGGCAGTTTCCCTTTGGATCCGAGGTTGTGCATCTCAGGAGTAGGTTTCATGCTCGTTGAGCAAGTGGCCGTTTGCAAAAATAGTTTTTGAGAATTTTTACTGAGGTTGGCTAATTTTCTTGAAAAATCATTCTATCTTTTCCAAAACTGGACCATTTCTGGGACCCAAAAAAGGAAAATTTTCAGTGCTCATAGCCTGACTTGCATGATTTCAAATCAAAAATTGAACTAGCATGTTAATCTAACTCTCATTTTGGTCAATTTTTTTTTTTTTTTTTTTTTTTTTTTTTTTTTTTTTAGAAAGCAAAAATAAAAAATGGTCAAAATGATGAACTAGGGGCACAGTTGAGTCAGGCTTCCTGTCTTTTCCCTATTGTCAATGCACTTGCCAAAAAAAAAAAGGGGGGGCACTCTACCTGCCAGAAGAGGGCACAACTGAAGCTAGAAAGGGCAGAAAGCTCTCGTATCCTCCAAACAGCGAGGTATCAAGCCAAGTGCGAAGCACGAACTGGAATGGATCAGGATATTCTACTCCCTCATCTGGACAGATCTGATCACGTCCAAACTCCCCAGCAAAGCATCATCAATCGATGTCAGCTGCAGATTTGCTACACATCCGGTTGTAGCACAACCCAGGAGAAACTCACTGTTGTGAGCAGAAGAAGAAGAATCTGGTAGAATACCAGGGGCAAAAGCCTTCAACTTGCTGTTTATCCATCAACCACCCAGGGGAGGGATGAAAAATGAGAGATTTAAGAATAGAGAGATGTGCGATGAGAGGAAAAGTGAGAAAAGGGCTTTTTCAGAAAAACCGAGCTTGAGGGCCGAGTGATGTGAGAATCACAAACAAGAAAGGGTGGGAAATATACCCGGTGAAACAGGCTCCCTGTGCATGCCTGAGTGTCGTGTCTTTTTGTTTTATCTCGATTCTTGTTTTGGGTTGTTTCGAGTCTTACTCAATGTGTCTAGGTTGTGTGCCTTTATTCCCGTGTTGAGTTGTTTTGGTTGTGGTCAGTTGTAGGCTCAATACCCGGTTGAGGATCCTTTTCTCATTTTCAAAAATAAAATCATTTTGTGCTCCGAGTGCCGTGCCGTTCTCCACATTTGTGCAAAACAGAATTTGTTCTTTCATAAAACCGCAGGGTTCAACCTAGGTCATGTGAAAACAGTAGAACCAGGACCCATCTGAGGCTATGAAAGTTCCGGGCTACAAAGCAAAAGAAAAGAGGGAAAATGGAAGCATCTGAGTGCGTTTCACCTTCAGCAAATTCCGTGATTGTATTCTGGATGTACCTTTTCAAGCCTTGCCAATGCTCCGAAGTATGAGTGTGCCTCTACCTCAAGCGCAAGATCAAGCCTGCTTCAAAGTTATGCACCCTTCCACCTGCATTGTTGTGCATTCTTCCACTGGTATTGTCATACACACCATACTTGCATTTATTTGCATCTTGTGTTATGTTCTACCATTTATCCTTTTATGCTGAGCAGCGTTTGGGATCGTTGTCCTCCGGGACTTTCCCAGGTTGCGTTGTGGACGCGCTGGGCGGTTGTTTGGACCTCTTCTCACGATTTCAGCGTGGTTAGAGTTTTGTTCCTTTCCTTACGCGATTTCAGCGTGTTTGGAATTTATCCCAGGTTGCGTTGTGGACGCGCTGGGCGGTTGTTTTGACCTCTTCTCACGATTTCAGCGTGGTTAGAGTTTTGTTTCTTTCCTTACGCGATTTCAGCGTGTTTGGAATTTATCCCAGGTTGCGTTGTAGACGCGCTGGGCGGTTGTTTTGACCTCTTCTCACGATTTCAGCGTGGTTAGAGTTTTGTTCCTTTCCTTACGCGATTTCAGCGTGTTTGGAATTTATCCCAGGTTGCGTTGTGGACGCGCTGGGTGGTTGTTTTGACCTCTTCTCACGATTTCAGCGTGGTTAGAGTTTTGTTTCTTTCCTTACGCGATTTCAGCGTGTTTGGAATTTATCCCAGGTTGCGTTGTGGACGCGCTGGGCGGTTGTTTTGACCTCTTCTCACGATTTCAGCGTGGTTAGAGTTTTGTTCCTTTCCTTACGCGATTTCAGCGTGTTTGGAATTTATCCCAGGTTGCGTTGTGGACGCGCTGGGTGGTTGTTTTGACCTCTTCTCACGATGTCAGTGTGTTTTGAGTGTCCCCTTCCTTACGCGATTTCAGCGTGTTTGGAATTTATCCCAGGTTGCGTTGTGGACGCGCTGGGCGGTTGTTTTGACCTCTTCTCACGATTTCAGCGTGGTTAGAGTTTTGTTCCTTTCCTTACGCGATTTCAGTGTGTTTGGAATTTATCCCAGGTTGCGTTGTGGATGCGCTGGGTGGTTGTTTTGACCTCTTCTCACGATTTCAGCGTGGTTAGAGTTTTGTTCCTTTCCTTACGCGATTTCAGCGTGTTTGGAATTTATCCCAGGTTGCGTTGTGGACGCGCTGGGCGGTTGTTTGGACCTCTTCTCACGATGTCAGCGTGTTTTGAGTGTCCCCTTCCTCACACGATTTTCAGCATGTCTGGAATTTATCTCAGGTTGCGTGGAACGCGCCTGATTGGTTTTCTTTGTTCTCTCTCCTCCCACGAGTCCAGCGCGGTTGGAGTATGTCACTATTTTGCATCTATTATACTCTCTGTTGCATCGCATCTATTATCTATTGCATCACATCTATCATTATCCATTGTATCATATCTATTGTATTGTCCGGTCTAGGAGACCTTAAATCCTCTAAAGGTGCAATTCCTTTGGTGTTTGTCGTGCCCGAACGACTTTCGGTGGTCTGGTATAGCCACCTGCCTGTGTTAGCGGTGAGTTCCTAGGAGACCAACTGAGACGGTGGAAACTAGAGTTCGAATGGCTCATGCCTAGAACGCAAAGGTTCGGGATTTCCGAGACTAAAGCCTGGTTTAAATACCCAGGGGTATATCCTCGGCTTGAAATCTGTATGGCAGCCCCATAGATTGAGATAGCATCTGTATGTGCCTCAATTCTGGATACTGATCCAATCTAGTCTGTCACCCTGTTGGGGAATAGGGAAAGCTGCGACCACAATCAAGGAGAAAAGTGTTACCTGCGGTTCAACCGAGAAGAAGTGAAAGATCCCCAGCGGCATGAGGTAAGTCATTTTCAATTGCTCCTGTAAGGTACCTTTACCTCTTAGCTATCACATTGCATTTTAGCCACTACATTACAGTGCATTGCATGAATCCTCAATTTTCAAACCGGCTTCGCTTTGCGTATAAGTCCAATCTACAAACCGGCTTCGCGTAGCGTGTAAGTCCAATTTTCAAACCGGCTTCGCGTAGCGTGTAAGTCCAATCTTCAAAACGGCTTCGCGTAGCGTGTAAGTCCAATTATCGAAATCTCCCTGCATATCATTTTGCATTTTGCCCCTGCCTGCGAGCATGCCTGCGGGCATACATATCTCTGTTTATCCTGTATGATTGTCTAAGTCTTAGGCCTTGTCAAAAATGGGTCGTCTCTGGGCTTTGACATTCACTCTCGTCACTTCTTGACTTCCGAGTTCTGTCAAAGAGGGGTAACTGTAGACACCCCATTTTTGACCGACCTTAAGACTCAGACGTCACCGGTTGAGCGCTCGGTGATGTTGCATGTTGTGCTCGTTCAGAAGTCTCAGAGTCGCGGCCGTGCGCCCTGCCTCCGGACTTCCGAACTCTCTTCTGTGCCTTGTCTCGGTTTGCGAACCAGACTCAGTTTTCTCTGTTTTCTTTCCTGAGGGGAGGGAGTGGTCCTGTAGACTATCTCTCGATGGCCGTGAGCTACTTTTCGTGGCCGTAGGCCATTTTGCCCATTTCGGAGCCCGGTTCCCGGTTTTCGGGACCGTCAGGCCGTGTGCCTCGGTTCGGGACCGCCCAACCATCTCCGAGTTCTCCGGTTTTTGGCAGGTGCCTCTGTTTCATCATTACGAGGAACCCTGGGGCCTCTGATGCCCACTTCGTGGCCGTATGCCACTTCCGGTGCTTACAGCCGGTTTTCGGGACCCCGAACTGCGCGGTTTTGGCCCCGAGCATTCATTTTGCATCGGTTTTCTCCGGTTTTTGGCAGGTTTCTCTGTTTTACTATTCCAAGGGACACTGGGGTCGCAGATACCCACTTCGCTGCTGAACACCACTTCCGGCACCTGCAGCCCATTTTCGGGACCCCGAATTGCGCGGTTTTGGCCCCGAGCATTCATTTCTCATTAGTTTTTGTTCAAATTTGGCAGGTACCTCTGTTTCAACACTAGGAAGATCACTGGGGGGTGGGAGGCCAGCAATTATCCCAGATAACCAGTTTCGCTCCTCCGGCGCCCGTTTTGCTCACTTCCGGGCCAACGTTGAACACCCTAGGGGTATTTTCTTCCAACCTAAGCTACATATTTGTAATGAGGGGACATGGGAGGACACCAAAAAGTGGTGGTCGGCCAGTAATTATTATTTTCATTTTTGAGCCTCTCTTTCAAATGCAATGTTGTGCCTCCTGTTTCAGAGTTGCCAAATTCCAACCATGGGGTCTTGTTCTACACACCTAGGAGGACCCTAAAAGTTTATGGCCGGCCATTATTTCTTCTTTTCATTTTTGAGCCTCTCCTTCAAGTGGCTTGTTGTTTCTCCTGTCTTACAGTTGCCAATTTTCAACCACAGGGTTGTGTTGAGGACACATGGGAGGACCCTAAGGTGCTATGGCCGGCCATTAATTCAACACTTTTTTTTTGGGCCATGGCCGGCCGGCCAATAGAGGTGGCTGGCCGACCAGTGGGGGTGGCCGGCCGGCCACCTTCCAGAAAATCACCTGGCCGGCCAGCTTTCTGTTTTCCAGCTCTTTACAGCTATCCAGCTACTTTTTGAAATATCTGTACCTTCCGGGGGATATTTTGGGAGGGAAAGCTTGGGTGCTTTTCCCTCCCCTTTTACACCTTTTCTTGCTTACTTAAAGGGCTTCCCTCCTCCTTTGCCAAGGTTACAAGATTTCTCCTCAAGACCCTCTCTCCATTTGACTCCATTTTCATCTCCAAAACCTCCAAAAAAGCTTCAAGTCCCTAGTCCATTCCTTCATCAACCCTAAGCACCATCATCACCACCTCCATTCCAGCAACAAAGGAGTGATTTTCAAAGGCTAAGGATCAACAAATTCAAGCCAAGAAGCAACCAAAGTTGGATCTTCAAGGGTAAGTCTTCATTTCCCTTTTTCTAGCATAATTTTGAGTCACTTTTCTACCCTATTTGCTCTCAGTTTTGGGCTCCGACCCCTACTGGTTTTAGGCTTATTTTGAGCCCCTCTACAACTTTGTAGAAGGGCTCAACTCTGTTTGGTGTCTCCATGATGCATCTCTTTCAATATCACCCTTTATGCCATTATTTGCAAGCTTTGTTTGGCTTTTGAGTGATCTGATTTCGAGCCTCATATATACTGTTAGTGGGCTTATATTGAGCCCCTCTTCAACATTGAAGAAGGGCTCCATCATGTTTGGTGGCTCTAGCATGCACTTCCTTTGAAATTCTTCCATTTTACCGTAAAATTGCATGATTGATTTAGCCTATTTGTGATCTGATTTGGAGCATCTCATGAACTGATATTGTGCTTATTTTGAGCCCCTCTTCAACATTGAAGAAGGGCTCAACCTGGTTTTCTTGCTCTACATATCACTTGCTTTGAAATCTTGCTCCACTCCCATTTTGCATGCCTTTTTAAGCTCATCATGCTTCTTTTTTTGGCCTTCATCAGGCTTAGAAAGTGCCTTATTTTGGCCTTCTCATCATTCTTTGTTAAGGGCCTTAAGCCATTTGGTGAATGCTTTTGGTACTTGTTTTGTAATCCTTCATATTTTCCGTAAATTTGCATGATTTTTTAGGCCATTCTAACCTCTGTTTTAGGTCTTCATCAGGCTTATAAAGTGTCTTGTTTTGGTCTATTCTTCAAGTTTTATTAAGGGTCTTAAGTTATTTGATGTTTGCTTATGGTACCTCTCTTTATAGCCCTTGTTGGTCCATATATTGCATGCAATTTTGAGCCTATCTACATACTGATTTTGGAGTTGTCATTCACTGTAAATATGCATATTTTGGGCTCCTCTTCAATGTTGTAGAACTGTTTTTTTTTGGTTTGAGCATTGTATATGTTACTTGCTTTGTAAATCCCCTCTTTTCCCCCATTTTTGCATGCCATTGTTGCCATATCTATGCTCACAATTTGGCCATGCTTTTTTACTGAAAAGATCCTATTTTTGGGGCTGCCTTGCTACTGTTTTTGCTGTCATGTGCCAATTTTGCATGTTTAGCATAGCCGTAGGCCATTTCGGGTACTTAAAATCACATTTCGGGATGATTTCTTGCATTGATTGTCATTTCGTATCATTTCGGGGCTGTTTTTCCCTTTATTTAGCTGCTGAAATTTGGTTTGCATGCTTGCATATCATTTTCCATGTCATTTCATGCCTTAGTGCATTGCCTCGGTTTGCGTGCCCGTGGGCACGCACTTCGAGGCACTCCGTTTTCATTCATTGGCTTCCTATGTGAGTAGGCAGAGGCCCTCTCATGTTGGTATAAGCCCATCATTGCATCTCTGTACCATTGGCATTGCGTATGCCACCGCCTCGGTTTGCGTGCCCGAGTGCGCGCATTTCGAGGCAGCTTATTTTATCCGACGGCAGCCTATGTGAGTGTGGCTGAGGCCCTCTCATGTTGGCGTAAGCCCATCATTGCATCCCGTTGCCATTTTATGCATGCCTCGGTTTGCGTGCCCGTGTGCACGCATTTCAAAGCGCTTTATTTTTATCCGTCGGTAGCTTATGTGAGTGTGGCCAAGGCCCTCTCATGTTAGCGTAAGCCCAATTCGCATTCCGAATGCCATTTCATGCCTTCGGGCCATGCCTCGGTTTGCGTGCCCGTGTGCACGCATTTCGAGGCACTTCGGTTTTATCCAATTTGCATTTCACATCATCGCCTCGGTTTACGTGCCCGTATGCATGCATTTTGAGGCACTTCGGTTTTATCCGATTTGCATTTCACATCATCGCCTCGGTTTGCGTGCCCGTGTGCACGCATTTCGAGGCACTTCGATTTTATCCGGTTTGCATTTCATGTCATCGCCTCAGTCTGCGTGCCCGTGTGCACGCATTTCGAGGCATCTCATTTTCATAGCATTGTGCATGCTATATCACATGTTCATGCATATCATGCATATTGCACGGGAAACGAGGCGCGTTTCGTACTCCGAGTGACGGAACGGGTCTCAATTCTCCAGTCACCGACACTCCGGATTACCCATGATGGAGTTAGGTTTTATTGTAGCATTCATTTGCATTCATCCGATATTGAGTTGTGCAATCCGACTCCTCGGCCATCATGCATCGAGATGCGTGATTGGTGGCACGAGGATCGAGGCATGCATATATTTGTGAAATACATTGCTATGCCCTTTTCCTGCTCTCTGTTGCAGCAAAACCCAGAAACAGCAACTTTTCGGGACTTGGCACGCATTTCGAGAAAAATTGCAAACAGAGGCGGATTGGGGCATCCCAGTGGAGTTCCGCGCTAAGGCAGCCCAACATGCATAATCCATCAGAAGCGAGGCAGTCCCTGGCTTGCATGCCAGTTTTACTTCTTTTGTAATTAATTTGTTAATTAATTAGAAATCTGTAATATTTTGGATTGTATTATTCTTTTATTCGGACTGTATTATTTATTCGGACCCTCTGTGCGAGGGCATAATTGTAATAAGTGTGGGTGAGTGTGATGTATGTCTTCCAACCCCCATTTCTTTCTTCCCTTTTATTTATCCGCTTACGATGGTTAGATATAGGGCATATTTCAATTAGCATACAGTATGACAGCATGTTTGCATCATTCATCTGTTTTGCATGCACCGGGCTCGGCACATCATACAAACTGCATTGTATTTCAATTACAAGATGAATACATGTTAGTTGTAGCATTCCATATGCCATGTTTAGAATAGCCGAGCCTGCTATAGTTGCATTTTTGCATGTGTTGCATTAGGCATTTCTGTATACTTAGGATCATGCATGATTTCTAATGTAGTTTCTGTTTTGGCTTGGAGTACTCGGTAAGTTTTATGCTTTAGCATCCTTGCATGCGTGTGAGTGTTGCCATGATAGCATGCTTTCCATGAGGCTACTTGCTTATGTGATATAACTGCCTTGAATGCCTGTGGGTGGAGGTTGAGTTATTTGAATTGGGACAATGCACTGACTGTTTGTTAAGCCCACTAGATAGTGGCAAAATCACTGTTTTTTTTAAGCCCACCTGAGGGTGGCAAATCCGCATCTTAGCCTACCTGCGGGTAGCACCATCAAACCATTTTCAAGCAAACAAACATGAAATGTTTTGTTCCAATTCAGACGGCCCAATCTATACTTGTTTGCTGCGAGCATCACATAGTAACCTAGGCTAATAACCGGAATAAGGACACACAATGTTTTCAAAAACAGATATCATGGTTAGTAGAGGCCGGTCTTTGACCGGGCGAGAGGGGGTGCTCACGATGTGACCTTCCCTAATCGTACCCAAGTTCCCGAGCCAACTTTGGTGATGACGGACACGTGGCCTTTTGGCACCGAGTCAGGGTTTCCTAAATTTCCCATTTTAAAATATTTAGGTGGCGACTCTGTTATCTGGCAAAACAGTCCATGTTTGGCACTTCTTTCAAAAATCTGTTTTTTCTCAAAACGATTTGCCGGATTTGGACTCTTTGGTTCGAGATTTGGAACCGCAACAAAAATCGAGTCCGAACTGTAGCGAGGTCCCTCGCGGGCTTGTTACAGGAGCTCCCACATGCCTTGGGGGTTAGAAACCCCGTTTTGCTTAATATATAGTACTAGCCTATCACCCGTGCTATGCACGGGATAATTATATATATTTATATTTGTTTTAGATTTTTTTTAATATATAAATTATGTTTTTTAAGATTTTTTTCTTATCGCTAACCATAGTGTATGTGGAAAGTTGAAAAGGGTACTGCAGTAACTATACACGAATTGTATCTATAATTATTTGTATAAGGGGATTTTAAATGCTGATAGGGGATTTTGACCAAATCAATAATTTCAGGCATGTGGAAAGATATGTGGATTGAAAAAAGTTAATAAATGCTAATCAGGGGATTTTGACCAAATCAATAAATGCTGAGCTTTTTTTTTTTTTAAATAAAAAATTTAAAAAATTCAGATTGGGATATTGAAACTTCCATAGGCCTTGGGGGTTAAAAGCCCCCTTTTGCTTACTATATAGTATAGATATAGATAGATAGATAGATATATCTTTTTATTTTTATTTTTATTTTTGTGTGGTTTTTATTTGGGTATTTTTTTTTTCAATTTATTTAAGATGGAGTTGTGGGTATCTTTTTTTTTTAAATTAATTTATTTGTGGTTTCCATTTGTTTTTAATTATTATTATTTAGGTAAGTTATAATGTGAGTTAGATATGTGATAGACATGTGAGTTTTATTGATTTAAAGTTTATTTAGATAAACTTTAAAGATTTTTTTTTAGTTTTTTAGTTTTTTTGTTATGTTATAATATAATATATAAAATATAGGTAGATATCTACAACTTTAATAGAAAATATTATCGGATTTTTTTGGGAAGAGAAAATGAATGCAAGTTTTAATATTTTTTTTTGAAAATTTGTGAGAGAGATTCGGAGGGAGAGATTATGAAATATTTTTGTTATTAAATAAATAAATCAGTCAATAGTTTTTTTTAATCTATTTTGTAAATTAAAAATCAATAATTTTGAAAAATTGATTAATTTGTCCCATTAAGTAATTTATAATTTTGATAGATATACATAAAAAAAATACATAATTATTTTATTAAATCACAATTCAAATTTAGATGTTATATCTTTTTGACATCTATAGCTAAATTCTTATCTTTTTTTTTTAATTTTTGTGTGTAACCATAGTATATGGGAGAAATTGAAAAGGATGTTACAATAATTATGAGAGAAGTCAAAAGGGATTGTGGGTTGGGAAAAGTCAATAAATGCTGATGTTGGGTTTGGAAGAAGTCAATAAATGCTGAGGGTTTTTTTTTTAAATAAAAAAATTAGAAAATTAGGATTAGGAGATTGGAGCTCCTATCTGATTTTTTGGGGAAGAGAAAATGAATGCAAGTTTTAATATTTTTTTTTTGAAAATTTGTGAGAGAGATTAGGAGAGAGAGATTATGAAATATTTTTGTTATTAAATAAATAAATCAGTCAATAGTTTTTTTTAAATCTATTTTGTAAATTAAAAATCAATCATTTTGGAAAATTGATTAATTTGTCCCATTAAGTGATTTAAAATTTTGATTGATATACATAAAAAAAAATACATAATTATGTTATTAAATCATAATTCAAATTTAGATGTTATATCTTTTTGAGATTTATTGCTAAATTCTTATCTTTTTTATTTTTTATTTTTGTGTGTAACCATAGTTTATGGGAGAAATTGAAAAGGATGTTGCAATAATTATGAGAGAAGTCAAAAGGGATTGTGGGTTGGAAAAAGTCAATAAATACTGAGGTTGGGTTGGGAGAAGTCAATAAATGCTGAGATTTTTTTTTTCTTTAAATAAAAAATTTAGAAAATTAGGATTAGGAGATTGGAGCTACCACAGGCCTTGGGGTTAAAAACCCCCTTTTGCTTAATATATAGTATAGATATATATAGATAAAAAGATTATTTAGAAGTATTGAACAAACTACAATCACATTTTTCTTTTTGTGAGTGTTTATGCTTATCTAACTTCAATCATATTAAAAGATCAAATTATACACAAAAAGAGATAACTTCAATCATACAAATCACATTTTTTTTTTTAATGCTATCTAACTATAATCACATTTTTCTCATAATAAAAATAAAATTAATTGAAAAAAAGAACCATTAAAATAGTAAATAAAAAGATTATTTAGAAGTATTGAACAAACTACAATCATATTTTTCTTTTTGTGAGTGTTTATGTTTATCTAACTTCAATCATATTAAAAAAAATCAAATTATAAACAAAATGAGATAACTTCAATCATACAAATCACAATTTTTTTAATGCTATCTAACTACAATGACATTTTTCTTATAATAAAAAAAAATAATTGAAAAAAATAACCATTAAAATAGTAAATAAAAAAGATTATTTAGAACCATTGAACAAATCACAATCACATTTTTCTTTTTGTGAGTGTTTATGTTTATCTAACTTCAATCATATTAAAAAATAAAATTATAAACAAAAGGAGATAGCTTCAATCATACAAATCACAATTTTTTTAATGCTATCTAATCATCATCAATAATTAAAAAAATAATCACAAATTAAGTCAATTGATAATTAAAAAACACAATAATTTATTTTTCAAAAAACATAGTGAGTTAAAAAGATCAATTATAATTTTTTTTGGGGTCAAAATACAATCTAATCATCATTAATAATTGGTACATTATGTGACCCTAATGAGTACAATCCATTTTGTTTTTCAAAAAACACAGTGAGTTAAAAATCAAATCACAAATTAAGTGAATTGATAGTTAAAAAAGCACAATAATTTTTTTTTCAAAAAACACAGTGAGTTAAAAAAATCAATTACATTTTTTTTTTCAAAATACAATCTAATCATTATCAATAATTGGTACTTTAAAAATCAAATCAAAAAAAAAAAATCAAATCAAATCACAAATATTTTTATGCTATCTAACTACAATCATATTTTTTTCATAAATAATTATGAAGAAAAACCATTAAAACAGTAAATAAAAGATTAAATCACATTAAAAAAAAGAATCATTGAACAAACTACAATCACATCACATTTTTTCCATAATAAAAAAAATAAATAAATGAAAAAAAGAACTATTGACTAACTACAATCACATTAAAAAAAAAAAGAATCATTGAACTAACTACAATCACATTTTTTTCTTTGTGAGCGTTTATGTTTATCTAACTTCAATCATATTAAAAATAAAATTTAAATAGTAAATAAAAAGATTAAATAACAAAAAAAATAAAATCATTGAAAACTACAACAATCATATTAAAAAAAATAGTCATTGAACAAACTACAATCACATCACATTTTTCTCATAATAAAATAAATAAATGAAAAAAAAAAGAGCTATTAAACTAACTACAATCACATTAAAAAAAAAAAAAGAATTATTCAACTAATTATAATTACATTTTTCTCTTTGTGAGGGTTTATATTTATCTAATTTCAATCATATTAAAAAATTAAAAATAAAATTAAAATAGTAAATAAAAAGATTAAATAATATTAAAAAAAATCATTGAACCAACTACAACAATCATATTAAAAAAAAGAGTCATTGAACAAACAACAATCACATCACATTTTTCACATAATAAAATAAATAAATGAAAAAAAAAACTATTAAACTAACTACAATCATATTAAAAAAAAAGAATCATTTAACTAATTATAATCACATTTTTCTCTTTGTGAGGGTTTATATTTATCTAACTTCAATCATATTAAAAAATCGAATTATAATTTTTTATTCGCTAGACAAATAACAAATATTTTTATGCGCTATCTAACTACAATATTAAAACAATAAACAAAAGGAAAAGTCAAGAAGGAGAAAACAAAAAGAAGACTTACTATTTGTATACATGGTCACTGAAGTTGAAAGTGTAGAAGTGAGAGGTCAAGAAAGAAAAAACAAAAAGGAGACTCACTGTTTGCAATAGGTATGTGAAAAGTTAAAAAGAGTGTGTGTATTGGAGAAGTTAAAAAGACTTGGAAGAATTTAATAAGTGCTAAGTTTTTTGTTTTTTCAAAAACAATCAAAAAAATTAAGAAATTAAGTTTCAGATATTGGAACTCCCACAAAACTTGTGGGTTAGAGATATATATAAATAAATAGATAGATATAGATATAGATATTTATATTTGTTTTAAATTTTTTTTAATATACAAATTATTTGTTTTGGAAAATGTACTGTAGTAATTATGAGAGAAGTCAAAAAGTCTTGTGGGTTGAGAGAAGTTAATAAATGCTGAGGTTAATTTTTTTTTTAAAAAACAAAAAATTAGAAAATTAGGATTGGCATATTGAAGCTCCCACAGGCCTTAGGGGTTAAAAATTCCCTTTTGCTTAATATATAGTATAGATACTAGCCTATCACCCATGCTATGCACGGAATAATTATAGATATTTATATTTGTTTTAAATTTTTTTAATATATAAATTATGTTTTTTAAGATTTTTTATAAAATAATTTAACAGTCTTATCACTAACCATGGTGTATATGAGAAATTAAAAAGGCTACTGCAGTAACTATGCACGGGTTGTATCTATAATTATTTGTATAAGGAGATTTTAAATGTTGTTAGAGATTTTGACCAAATCAATAAATGCAAGCATGTGGAAAGACATGTAGATTGAAAAAAAGTTAACAAATGCTGATCAGGAAATTTTGACCAAATCAATAAATACTGAGTTTTTTTTTTTAAATAAAAAATTTAGAAAATTAAGGTTGGGAGATTGGAGCTCTATGTGAATTGTGATTTTTAAATGTTTTTTGTTTTTCCTTTTTTATATTATATTAAAGTTTAATATTTTGATAATAATCATATGTGTTGGACTTTTCAAAGAATTAAATGTCTTTTTTTTATTATATTATATTAAAGTTTAATATTTTGATAATAATCATATGTGTTGGACTTTTCAAGAATTTTTTTTATGCTTGTTCTTAATGCATTAAAGTGTTATTATGAGAGAAAATAATCATATGTGTTGGGACTTTTCAAGGAATTCATATGTGTTGGATTTCAAAGAATTTTTTTTATGCTTGTTCTTAATGCATTAAAGTGTTATTATGAGTGTAAGACTTGGGAGTTGGAAGAAGTTAATAAATGCTAAGATTTTTTTTTTTAAATCAAAAAATCAAGAAATTTAGATTGGGAGATTGGAGCTCCCACAAGGCTTGGGGTTAAAAACCCCCTTTTACTTAATATATAGTATAGATATAGATAGATGTGAAATATTTTTTTTAAGAAATTGGAATGATATTGTAGCTTAATGTTTCGATCGATATAGGAATTTTATAATTATTTTCATGGTACTGATAGATCTTTAAGTATAAGTGTTTGTAGAGTCACTTTCATGAAATTGTCAAGTTATATATTATTATGACATCTGTAAGTAATCAACATATAACAAAAATTGATCAAAACTTTTTAATTGATGTACTTACTTTCTATATCATTGAGTTGAGGCAATAATATTTAGGCATCATTTGATTTTTTTTCCTTATAATTTGACTAAAATACATACATGAGGTACATTATTTTTCTTGAACTTCACATAGGACAATTCTTGCTTTAGCTTGTCTAATTTTGCTTGGAGAGTATGTTGCAATAGATCTTCTATAATTTTTGTTTTATCATCTTCTTATTTTTCTTCTTACTCACCATTATAACTCATTGTAATAGAAATATTTTGATGAGTAAGAGTTTGAAACGATAGCATATTATTATGAATTTCAAAATTCATTTTCCCTTAATAATGTGATTTTTTTTTTTTTAGGAAAAAAAAAGTTACAATTATTAAAGTGTTTGTTGTGGACACTTATTTGTATGATATGTATGTATATATATTGAACATAAGTTGATAAGATTCACTTAATCTAATACACTTAGAAAATAATTTGTTGTGTATTCTTTTGGGGAAAAAAAATACAATAACAACAACAACAACGACAACAACAACAACAAAATATATAATAATAAAAAATCAATACATGTTTGAAGTTATAATTTTTTTTTTTTACCACTATTTTACTTTTTAATTCTATTTAGATTATTAAATATTAGATTTACATGTAAAAGTATAATTTAAATATAAAATATGAAGAAATTTTAGTATTTTTAATCACCAAAACTGAAAAAATATGAAAAATAAAAAATAAAAAAATAGATTTAAAAAATAAAACCAACGAAAGTGATTCTTTTTTAGAATTTTGACATTATATATTGGTTATTAAAGTACCATATAAAATATTACATTTTAAACGAAAAAAAAAAAAAAGGTATATGAAGATAACCTGCGAAATTTTGAAGTGCAACACAAATCTTTGTTTTAAAAACGAATGCACTTTCATTTGTGTAGATTCAAACGAATACATACAACTTTAATATTTAACCAAAATTATTCATAGTGATTTGATCCATGATGAACAATTGTAAATATTATGTATATCAGTATAGAAGTAGACACAAGAAATAAAAAAGAGTAATTATTTTTTATTCTTCAATTATCATCAACGTAAAAAATAGGAAAACAGTTTTTTATTTTTATTTTTATTTTCATTTTTATTTTTATTTTTATTTTTATTTTTATTATTGTAAGAAGGGAAACTGTTTGTTTATATTTATGTAGGATTCTTGAGAGTAGATATATCGTTTTTGAATGTTCAACTCCAAAAATAAAGAGATAATTTATATATGACTATTATGACTTTTTAAAATATAACAGATTTGAGAAAGTAAAATTGAAATTTAAAAAAAGTAGAAAATATAACAGGTTCTTCACATTTTTATAATAGTAGTCAATAGTAGATTTCATAGTTGAACTTTTTAATTTTAAACTAATTTTTGCATGATCTTGTGAGGCACTCAAGCTTGATATTAGAGCTTAAAAATTGAATCTAATAATATTGTTAAACAAGGGAACACGGTATTTAATACATGATATAATAGACGTAAAAAAATATATACATAATAATATTAATAACAATAAATAAATTAAAATCAAAATCAAAATTTTCAAATAAAAGAGGAGTTTATGCGGTCATATCATTTGATAACAAACAATAAGAAGTCAGTCAAAACACTTGATAACATGCACAAAATATAAGACTCTTCAATTTGTTACATGGACCAATTCTCGGTTACTCTGTTTTTGGCAGTTCTCAAGAACTCAACTTTTGATTCGTCTAAAATAATAGAGTTCATAATTTTGGATAATTAATATAGAGTGCTACTATTAGCACTTCATAAATTATTTTGGATCTCTCAATTTTGAATTTTTTGTTTTTTTATTACAATAATAACCTCAAATAAAATTACCACAAAGTATATTATTAATTTTGAGACACCTCATTTCACAATTAAACCTACACACCCACTATATGATGAATTAGAATTTATGAGAGCACCCACCTCCATCACCACCCATCTATCTTCCCCAAATCCCACCTTCAAAACCTACCCACCCTCAAAACCTTGAAAACTTTTTGGCAGTAATATTCTGACGGTAATGGTGTCAACCATTTGATTACCAACACTTCTTCGGCAATGACAATGAGTAGAAGTTTTTCTAGCAACCACAACTCAATAAGACAAGAGGAGTACAATAATAAAAGCTTAGAGGAGGTTCATAACTTTGATATTGTTCTTAGCTCAGAGGAGATTGGCCTTGTAAATATAAGTTTCTTGAAAAAAATGGCAAAAATAATAAAATCTATTCGTCATTTTTTTGGGACTGAGTTCCCGAACATATGACTAAAATTCGGGAACACAGGCTTGAACATTGTTTATTTGTTCGGGAACCGGTAACCGAACATTTATTATTTGTTCGGAAATAGGTAACCGAACATTATTCATAAGTTTGGACCTGTTTTACTGATCACATTTTGAAATTTAATTTGTATTGTTATTTATTTCAAGATGATGGCAAGTCAAATAGAAGCAGCAAAGTTGGCTCAGAATTCATAATAGATTATAGTAATCAATTTGTGACTCACGAGGTAATATATGAATGTATTGAAAACTATATATGCATTTTTTTACATATATGTTGTTAATGTGCATTAATTTATTTCTTTATTTGTATATTGATAACAAAATCATGACTTTATTTTTAAACTTGTAGATATTCAAGTCTCGAGATGAATTAATTCGGTGGGCACATGATGGTGGGAGGAGAAATGGTTTTGTTATTGTTGTAAAGAAATCAGATGCGGGTGGCACTCATCGTAAGAAACCAAGACTAACTCTTGCTTGTGAGAGGAGTGGATGTTATAGGGGACACTCGGAAAAACACTAGACCTAAGGAAAAAAATGAAAGCTTACTCGTACTAAAAAATGTGACTGTCCTTTTTTGTTAAAAGTTAAAACAATTAGATACAAACAATGATTGAATATTGACCGTGATGTGTGGTGTGCATAATCATCCTATTGTGGTTTGTCTCGAAGGTCATTCTTATGCTGGGAGGTTATCACATGAGGAAACTTCTTTATTGGTTGATATGTCGAAGAGTATGGTACGACCAAGTGAGATATTAGTTACACTTAAACAACGCAATAGTGAAAATGTTTCCACAATGAAGACAATCTACAATGCATGACATAAAGTTTTTGAGAAGGCTGGGAGATTTGAAATGCAGCTACTATTGGGTCAGTTAGTGGTGAACAAATACATAGAATGGCATAGGAACTATAAAGATACTGAGACTGTTACCAATTTGTTCTTTGCACATTCAGTTAGTTTAGATTTGCTACGTGCATTCCCACGTGTGTTACTAATGGATTGTACATATAAGACCAATTGATATCGTTTGTCACTTTTAGAGATTGTAGGTGTAACATCCACTGAAAAGACTTTCTCTGTGGGTTTTTCATACCTCCAGTATGAGAGGAAGGATAATTATGCATGGGCACTTGGTATTTTGTGTAGTTTGATGGATGAGAATAGTCTTTCCAATGTTATTATTGCAGACAGAGAATTGACTCTAATGAATGCTATTGCGACGATATTTCCACGAGTTACAAGTTTGTTATGTAGATGGCATATTAATAAAAATGTGTTGTTCAAATGCAAGAAATTGTTTGAGAAAAATGAGAAATGGGATATGTTTATAACAAGTTGGAATATGCTGGTTATGTCATCTTCTGAAGAAGTATACATGCAATGACTCGCATTGCTACAAAATGACTTCAACTTTTATGCAGAGGCACTTCAATATGTCACATCTTCGTGGTTGGATGCATATAAGGAGAGATTTGTGGCTGCAAGGACAAATAAATGTAAGCACTTGGGAAATTCAACAATGAACAAGTAAATTCAATTATTTAAAAAAAAATGTATATTTTCTTGTTTTACCATTATAATGGTTTGTACATATAGGGTAGAGAGTTCACATGCAAAGCTTAAGAGATATCTTGGATCAAGTCAAGGGAGTTTCAATCAGATTGGTCAAGGATACACAATTTGCTTAAGTTACAACACACAAATATCAAATCATCGTTTGAGAAGAGCAAGACAGTCGTGCAACATAATTTCAAGCCTGCTCAATTTAAAGATCTTCATGGGAATGTGTTTATTACAGCATTGGAAATGATATTGGCAGAGTCCAAGCGAGCATCTTTTGTTGGCATTGACATTGTTACATGTGATTGTGTTGTTCGGCGTACACATGGATTACCATATGTGCATGAAATAGCAGATTATATGAGAGAAAACCGACAAATTCCTCTAACTTCTGTAGATCCACATTGGTCCAAGCTTGACATGCTTAATATTCCAAAAAAATCAAATTCATTTTTGGATTGCAAATCGGAGTTGGATATGTTTGCTCGACGTTATGAAGAGGTAGATCCAACTATGCAAGTTCAAATGTTAAAGAAGTTGAGGGAGATACATACACCTAGGAGTACATTCTTGATTGAACCTGAAGTGAAGCTTAACCCACGAGGTCGACCATCCTTGAAGATTGATACTTCTACTCATCGTGAGCCCTCTGCCTTTGAGTTTGTTTTATCTACACAGGACAACTATTCACCAAGTGTAGGTTTGAAGAAAAATACATGTCCAAAGAAATTAAAATCAATGTAGTGACCAAAGGTGTGAGTTTGCAAACCGATTAATTATGTCTTATACCTGTACAACAACATGTATTAACTAAGTTTAAAAATGGATTGTATGTGTGTAGGTATACCCACATCGATCAACAAGAAACACCATTTTGTCTTTTGTAGGTGAATTTCTACAAGTTTGAGGCCATATATCCAACTCATGAAGAATGTTGATGCTGATGGTAATTGTGGATTCCGAACCATTGCTGGATTGATGGGATTTGGAGAAGATGGATGGTTGCAAGTGAGGAAAGATTTACTACAAGAATTACATGCCCATATAGATCACTATAAGAGTTTATTTGGGGGCCAAGAAAGAGTTGACAAGTTAACTACTACTTTAGAGTGAATCAAATGCTGGATATAGTCATGGATGACAATGCCTAACATGGGTCATCTGATATCATCTTTTTACAATGTTGTGTTATTTCACTTATCTTCTTAGCAATGCCTCACTTTTCTCTCTCTTAGGACGATACCAATGCCGGTTGCATCTCACAAGGAGATATGTATGGGTTCGTCAACAACAACCATTTCATTCAGGTACTCATTATGAGACCCATTCTTGAAATAAATTTGTTTTTCTTATTAGCAATACAATAGTAAAAATCATATTTCACTATTATTTCATATTTGCAGGTCTTCTTGGTGCATGGTCACCTGGTGCCACCTATAGCAACGAATTGGTGATGTTACTGTTTACCTGCTGCAGTAGGATGGGAGACAGCTTATAATGCCCGAGTGCACCATTTCACTTCACTCATAGGATTGAGTGTAGCAACCACTGAGATAGTAGAGTTGGATGTAGACATATGAAGTGCTAGCGAAGTAGATGTGCATGTTTATAACATGTTTTTTTATTATCTGAAAAATTTTAGTTTTATTTCTTTACGAAACTGGTTGGTGCTACTTATCTTTGTTAATCAAAAGTATCAAACTTATCTTTGTCAATCAAAAGTATTTCTTTATGAAATTTCTTAACACATTGAACGGTTAGAATTCTTAACACTCGTAGAAGTTTTCATTTTTTCAAGTTCACGAATACAGGATCGAACATTACTTATTTATTCGGGAACACATTCCCGAACATAGCTTATTTGTTTGGGAATGAATGTCCGAACATGGAAATTTGTTAACACTTCCAATGGTTAAAATTCTTAACACTCACAGAAGTCTTCATTTTTTCAAGTTCAGGAACCCAGGCCCGAACATTACTTATTTTTCGGGAACACATTCCCAAACATAGCTTATTTGTTCGGGGAATGCAGGTCTGAACATGGAAATTTGTTAACACTTTCAATGGTTAAAATTCTTAACACTCACAAAAGTTTTCATTTTTCCAAATTCGGGAATACAGGCCCAAGCATTACTTATTTGTTCGGGAACACATTCTTGAACATAGCTTATTTGTTCGAGAATGCAGGTCCGAACATGGAAATTTGTTAATACTTTCAATGGTTACAATTCTTAACACTTGTAGAAGTTTTAATTTTTCCAAATTCAGGAATACAGGCCAGAACATTACTTATTTGTTGGGGAACACATTTTTGAACATAGCTTATTTGTTCGGAAATGTAGGTCCGAACATGGAAATTTGTTAACACTTTCAATGGTTACAATTCTTAACACTCGCAGAAATAAGTAATGTTCCGAAATGCAGGTCCAAACATAAAAATTTCTTAAACTCAATGATGATATATATATATAACTATAAAAACACAACAACAACAATTAAAGCAACCATAACAATCAAACACGACATATATAACTGAAAAGCATTAATGAAATTACTAACTGAAAACCATGGTGTGAACATAACTGTCATACATCAAAGCAACCATGACAAAATCATGGTCCATAATCATCCATACTAATACAAAAATATGCATAAACATTCGTTCTAATAACAAAATATCCTTTATCCCGCAAATGATTATGAGTTTTTAGTTGTGTCCAGTGTCAGTTTGGCGAGGGCGAGGATGAAGGTGACGGTGATAAACCAAACTTTCTTCTACGGACTGTTGTTGTTCTGATGGGGAGTGTTGTTTCGATGGAGAGTGATGTTTCGGTGGGGAGTGTTGTTCTTTATCTATGTACTGGCCCTCCAATAATTGTGTCACTAGTTTGAATGCATTGTACAAAGACTCTAGAGCACTAATGACTTCAATGTAATACAACTGCATTATTGGACGTGCTATAGTCAAGGCTTTTGCAATGCGTTGTGAGTCACTGTGAGCTATTGATGCCTCAAAAACAAGGGTCGTATGTAGATTGATGTGCCAGATTTTGAATAGTGACATGGGAAATGCGACAACACCAATCCATGTAATTGGGCATACAATTCCATGGATGTAAAACTGGCTCACTGCACTCCACTTCAGACAACACATGATTTTTCCACCTCTCTGTAATCCGATCCATATATTTGTATGAAAGACAATACTTGCCAGCCATAGATCCCCGTGAAACAGGAGCAATTAGAGGTAGGGGAATATTTTGCACCCTTCCAAACAGTCTCAAAAACCTATCTGGATGATAGGGTTCAACAATATTCATGCATTTCAGCAATCCAGTATAGTATGCAACTTTACCAAATGGATGGTTGTCACGTTTACTAATATATGGATCCTAAATAACCTACAAAGAATATACCAAATAAGTAAATTTCTCTATAAAAGATCAATCACACAAAGGAATTACATTTTACTTTTTTTACCTCATGAGCCTCCAATCTATTAAGCTCCTCTAGCAATGATTTTAACACAGTAACTGATGAACCAGATTGTGTGCGAGGAATCCAATGATAAGCCCGAGGCTAGTTTTCTGTATAATTTAAATTTGGATGATTTCTAGCAGATATAAAATGTTCGTAGATCCAAGCCTCCAATAGTGTCATGTGTCCTCGTTATTTGTCTGACAGTAGACTTTGTTGCCATACCCAATTGCCAATACAAAAATGCCAATGCAACTACACCTCAAGCATATGAATGAACCAAATTCAAATCCTCGAGCAACTGGAGATACACAACAGGAACACGATTTGTAGTCTTGTCAACGAACAAGGTACAACCTAACAAGAATAATAAATATGCCCTCGCTACATAATGAATGAAATCATTTGAATCCGTATATGAAACTGACTGAAATTTTTCATGCAACCATTCCAATCGCACTGATTGGCCCAACGCTTCCTTCAACTTAACAACTGCATCATCTTCTGACACTCCTAATGACTTAACCAACACCTTTGCAGCTTTATCCCATGATAGCTTATTAGTTGAAACAGATGTACCAGTCACAGGGATTCCTAATATGCTACTTACATCATCTAATGATATGGGCATCTCACCAAATGGCATGTGGAAACTATTAGTGTCATGTTGCCATCTTTCAACAAAGGCAGATACAACTACCTTGTTCATAAATTTGTATGAGCAACTAGATAAAGAATACAGTCTTGAATGTTTAATAATGTCCACAAATTTAGAGTTCTCAACTCCTTTCGATGTTAAAGACCAATCAGTAACCTTATACCCATGGTTCAAGCATTGCAACAAATCTCATTCCTGCATCATTGCATATCACAACAGTGTCATGTATTTCAATTTTTTATTTTATTTAAATGTTAAAACAACACAATAGTTTGTAAGTTGTACCTCATTAACAAAAAACACATTTGGCGACCCAAAAATTGGTCGCCAAAAGTACAAATTTCGTCGCCAAAAGAATCGGCGACAAGTTTACAATTGGTCGCCAAAGGCCTGTCACTAAAAGTATTGGTGACGAAATCAGAAATTGTCACCGTATGTAGACATTTAGCGACTAGCAAAATTGGTCGCCAAAAATCATATATTTTGTCGCTATAAAATTACAATTTGTCGCTAAAAGGTTAAAATTTGGATAGGCTATGTAGATTTAGCGACAAATAAATGCGTCGCCAAAAGTACTATTTAACAACAAAATTAATTTGGTCGCTAAAAATCACATTTTTAGCGACGAGTAAGTTTTGGTTGCTGAAAGTTCTTGGAATAACCACTAATTTTTAACGACAAAAACAATATGTTGTCACCAAATATATTAACAGCGACCAAAATACCACCTGTCACTAAAAATTCACTACACAAATTTTGATTTTAATAATTTTCTTGTTCAAAATAATCCAAAACACTTGTTTTCCTGTGCACAATATATACACAAATGTAATGTAAATAATAATACACTTGTGCAAGACATTCATACTAATTCAAAATTAATAGCTATGAAAAATCCCAATAAACATAATTACAATTCTCTGACAATCTAAAACATGTATACCAAAGTACTTGCAAACTACTAACATCAAACCCATAAATACATTACCAAATCCTATGTCAAAATATTTTCAAAAACACAAAACCAAATATTTTGATGCTAAACATTTAATCCATAAATCATTTATGAAAATCCTATGTCAAAATATTTCCAAAAACACAAAATGAAATCTTCTGATTCAACCTGAACTGTTTTCCACCATTGCCAATCTGTCACATGAAAAAAGAAAAAACAATATTAGATTGACAAAAAAAAAAAAAACCTCGATATGAATTTCACAATTTTGATTTTAATTTTGTAACGGGAAGTCCAATCGGGTGCTATTTGCTCATACAAGTTTGCTTATACAAGTCCATTTAGGCTTGAACAAGCTGCCCGTGCCAAGTTTCGGTGGTTTCAGTGGTCATTTTTCAATTTCGGCCCCCGAACGGGCCTTTTAAGTCTTGTGTTTTACATTTTTTCTTGTAATTTTTTAACCAGGAATCCAATCGAGGTCCCATTTGTTCCTACAAGTCTATTTAGGTTTGAACAAGCTGTCCGTGCCAAGTTTTGGCAGTTTCGGTGGTCATTTCGCAATTTCGGCCCCCCGAACGGGCCTTTTGAGTCTTGTGTTTTACAATTTTCCTTCTAATTTTCTAACCGGAGATCCAATAAAGGTCCTGTTTGTTCCTACAAGTCTATTTAGGCTTGAAAAGGTTGTTCGTGCCAAGTTTCGGTGGTCATTTCGAAATTTCGGCCGCCGAACGGGCCTTTTAAGTCTTGTGTTTTACATTTTTCTTGTAATTTTCTAACCGGAAATCCAATCGAGGTCCCGTTTGTTCCTACAAGTCTATTTAGATTTGAACAAGCTGTTCGTGCCAAGTTTTGGTGGTTTCGGTGGTCATTTCGCAATTTCGGCTCCCGAACGAGCCTTTTAAGTCTTGTGTTTTACAATTTTCCTTCTAATTTTCTAACCGGAGATCCAATAGAGGTCCCATTTGTTCTTACAAGTCTATTTAGGCTTGAAAAGGCTATCTGTGCCAAGTTTCGGTGGTTTCGGTGATCATTTTGAAATTTCGGCCCTGAATGGGCCTTTTAAGTCTTGTGTTTTACATTTTTCGTTCTAATTTTTTAACCGGAGATCCAATCGAGGTCCCGTTTGTTCCTACAAGTCTATTTAGGCTTGAACAAGCTGTCCGTGCCAAGTTTCGGTGGTTTCGGTGGTCATTTCGCAATTTCAGCCCCCGAACGGGCCTTTTAAGTCTTGTATTTTACAATTTCCTTCTAATTTTCTAACCGGAGATCCAATCGGGGTCCCATTTGTTCCTACAAGTCTATTTAGGCTTGAACAAGCTGATCGTGCCAAGTTTCGGTGGTTTCGGCGGTCATTTCGAAATTTCACCCCCTGAACAGGCCTTTTAAGTCTTGTGTTTTACAATTTTCATTCTAATTTTCTAACTGGAAATCCAATCAAAGTCCCATTTGTTCCTACAAGTCTATTTAGCTCATTTGGTCTTATCTTATTTATATGTCAAATAGGTCCTTGGGTCATCTAAGTGTTTGTCATATCATGAATGCTCAAAACTTAGGGGAAAAAATGTGAATCCTCTAACCACAAATTTAATAAAAAAGAAGTGCCAAAATTCTATAAGTAAATTAAAAATGCCCTAACAAATAGTCAAAGCTTACTCGATGTAGTAATTGCCCCCAACGAATGATTGCAGCTTTTTTTTTTTTTTTTTTTAATCTCTTTGCATTAGCCAATAACCTATAACATTTGCAATTATAAATTGAAGTTTAAATTAAAATCGCACAATACATAAAATTAATGGAGAGTTATGGGCATGAAATAAATATTAAATAACATATAAGGATACTCATGTCCTATCTACTTTTTTTTTTTTTTTTTTTTAAATTTTTCTACCTTATTGTCATACTTACTCACCATGGATATGTGAACAATAAATGATTCGATTATATTACTATCTATCGAACCAAAATGTGATGTACACATTTAAATAAATGCTTATACTTATAATCTAGACAACAATTGTATTCTTGCAAAAAAGAATAAATCACAGATTTGAAAAATGTACAATTCACTACCGAAGAAGACAGATACACAACCTAGAGTGGAAACTTGGATTGAAGCAAAAATAAATATCAATTAAAGCAATGGCATGGCATGGCATCATACAAGTCAAAAACTACAAGCAAAAATAACAAACTCTGTTTGTATATAAAAAGCAGTACTTTTATGAATTTAAATATTAATTTAAAACTCTTTGAATAATAGCACTAAAACCTCTCGCTAATTCTTTATTATTAGACCTTTTATTTAACAATCTTTTCGTTCAATTCCATTCATTAAAATAATCAAATAAAATCAATCACATCTCAGTCATATAACAAATTTTTACTTAACATTAGTCTATTAATATGTTTTTCTAATTCATTTCCTTAAAAATTCTCTTGTTCTCTATAGAACCATTACTACATATGACAATGGGACAAACAATGGCCCACAACTCGGGATGGCAATAAGGGTTAATGGAGTGGATATTAATTCCCCATCACCATTCCCCTATAATAATTTTTAGCAGCAATTAGAATAATGAGGGAAGAAAGAACAGTAAGTTTTTATATTTTGAAAATTTACTGTGTTTATATAGTCATCCCAATACACTTCACAGCACACTCAGAGTAGGAAACAGCCTCCTCAACATTAACAGAAGTGTGTCCCGATAGAGCATCATGAAGATTCCTTATAAAGTAATCACGATAATCTGATGGCAATGACATGAAAGTACCTCCCATCAAGATGAATTCAACCTGCAAAATGAATAGTTATTTACATCTAGTGAACAAGGATTTTTAAATATATATCATCTCATTTTGTACAATTGAAAGTAAACATTGAAAAACGTGGAAGGTGACAAACCTTATCAACACTGTGGCCCAACCTTTTGAGCTGATTTACCCTGCTTCTAGCTTGAACATACGGGTTATATCTAAAACCAATATTACAGAGAGTGATTAACTCATGAAATATTAACTACAAGATATAGACACTCATAAACATTTTCATATAATGATAAACAAACTCTAGTAGATCCAAATTAATGAAAAATGGGGATAAGGTGGAAAACGAATAGGTTATTAGCATTTTCTTATAATGCTGATTATAACAGATTCACATTATAACAAAATGTGTGGCATTATTGGAGTAGGCACTTCTGTTTCTCCCTGATATATCAACAAATAGCAGCCATAATACTAAAACCTCCCCTCTGTTGAATCCCTCATAGGGCATTTATATAAGGCTCCAAAAACATACATTCAAACTCCTTGTCATTGTCAAGAGTCCAAGACCGATTCATTATCACAACTCACGAGTACAATTTGAAAACTTCAAATTTAGGCTAGACAAATTAAAGCCACTGCAAATCTTCACTCTCATCCATAATAAAAAGCTGCAGTGCTCAAATCTACAAAATACTTGCACTTAAGTGCAAAGGAAATGCAAATGTTTTTTTTATTTTTACTCCCCCCCTCCCCCCCCCTTCTCAAAAAAAAAAAAAAAAAAAAAAAAGGATTTTCATGCAAATATTACTAAATCCTAATCATCAATTAAAAAGGAAGGTTTTAGTCCAATCTAATGAAAACTGAATGAAAAACTGCATAGAATTAGAAGAGTATCATGCATAAAATATATCCACAGAAGGAACGAGAGTACTGAAAACCAGCATCAATACCTTAACAAATGGGACGTGATGACTAAATCAATCCCCTTAAAAAGCCCACTTGATTGGACATGTTTACACAAATTATCAACCTGTTATAGTAGTACAAAATTTTCTACAACATTAGCCTCAAAATTTTGCTAAGGACTGTATATGTAAGCAGTAAGATACTTATTATAAGTTTATCTTTATCCAAATGAGTTTGTGTAATAACATAACATTGATTGTTTTCCCACTTGCTGCCAGCCAAGTGGAGTAAGCTGTGCATCAAAATATTCAGGAGACACGTATGCTTCATAGTTCTTATCTACTTCTACATTGTGAATTCCTTGTGCATGCCTTACCTGGATGTATGGTTTTATAAGACAACAATGACTTGGAAAGCATGAACAATGACTTGTCTAGCCTAAGTTCCTTGTCTTTGCAACATTAAAATAAAATTTATAACTAAGCATGTACATTCAACACTCAAATACACAGTTTTAGCTTCCAAATAAAATTCGGGTCTTTAAATGTTAAATTTAACAAATATCAATTTTGCAACTTTCGAATAACAAATTCAGCTTCTAATTGATGATTCTAGCAACTCATAAAATTGCTTCAGCACATAAATCTAATTTCCAATAACCATAGGCATTATGTTAACTTCTAAATAAGACAATAAATGCAATTTCAGCAGTTATATGATCGGGACTCGAGAGAAAACGAGTAGGACTATGACCAAATGGAAGGTATATAACAATTCTAAGTCAGAGAGAAAAATGCATGAGGCAAACAAGCAAACAGCAGATTAAAAAAAAAATTAAAGACAAAGATTGCAGTTCCAAAATTAGTCCCAAAAATTAGTCCCAAAATCAGTCCCCAAATGCATGAGGCAAACAAGCAAACAACAAATGAAAAAAAAAAAAATTTGAAGAGAAAGATTGCAGTCCTAAAATCAGTCTTCTATATGGATCGCAGTCCCAAAATCAAAATTTCAGAGAGAGAAGAGAAGAGGGTAGCGACCAAAGAGGTGGTCACGATCAACGCTGTGAGAAAAGGAGATGAAAGGGAAGCACCGTTTGAGGGAATGCCGTCGGTGGTGCTCAGTCAGCGGTGCGAGAGAGCGAAAGGAAGAGAGAAGAAGAAGAAAAAGTGGCAAGCTCTGTGCTGTGCTCTGCCATGCCGAACAAGAGAATGAAATTGAAGACAAAGAAGAAAAAGAGGAGGAGGCGGAGGCAGTGAGAGGGAGAGGGAGAGGGAGAGGGAGAGGGAGAGAGAGAGAGAGAGAGAGAGAGAGAGAGAGAGAGACCAAGAAGAAGAAGAAGAAGAAGAAGAAGAAGAGAAGACATACCTCTGTGTCTCTGTGTGTTCTGCCGTGCCGCTTGAGGTTGTGAAGGGAGAGAAAGAGATGAACAATTTAGGTCAATTCTTTGTTTATTCACCTAAAAGGATCAGTCTACTGTGAAAATAAAAATTAAAAAAAAAGGACAGATTCAAAATGATGTGGTTTTGACCTGTTAATTTATTGGCGACGAAAATCATTAGGTTGCCATAAATATTATTCACCTTTCCTCGACTAATTTATTTCTGTCGCCAAAAAGTTCCAATTGGCGACCAAAATTTTCGTCGCCATATATTAATTTGGTTGCGAAAACATTTTTAGCGCTCCCGCGTAGAAATTTATGTTGGCGCCAAATGTTTTGGCAACCAATAATCTCAACTTGTCACCAATAGTTTATTTTTTGGCGACCAACTAGTATATTGTCGCCGATTATATACAATTGGCGACTAATTTCAATTTGGTTGCTAAAAGACGTCGCCAAAAATGCTTTTTGTTATTATTCCAAATTTTGGCTGCTAGATAACAACTAAAATTTGTTAGAATGGAAGGATCAACTAGGCCCTTGGGAAAAGGTGTAGCAAGCTCTTCACTTGAACCAGGCATGTCCATGGGACGGTCAACATCAAGAATGTCTGTGTGGTGGTCAACGGCAGGAATGTTCGTTTACTCTTCATTGCCATCAATATCATTGACAATGGGTTCATCACCATCAAATTCGTCAACCTACACATTACGAGCACGACGTTTCCGACCGACATTTTGAGGTACTTGGGAGTTGTTACGCCTCAAAGATGTCGTTTGCCACTTTCGAGTTGTATTGTTAACTTGCAGAAGTTAGCTGCATCATTTGGAAGACACAATATTAATTTTACAAGCTAAGACAAGTATAGTATTGACAAAAAAATGAAAACATACTTATTAGGGAAGGAAAAAATAAAAGGAAATAAGATGATTATATACAAGATCAGACATGTTATATATGAAAATAAAGTTAGCTTGCTTGTGCTCATGTAGTGGTATGTAGCTGAAAATGAAAAAAGCTCAAAAGCAAGCTAGCTCAAAGGAACAAGAATCACTCATCAAAGAGGCACTTGGATGTCCATTGACAATGGCCAAGACAGATTAAGAAAATTTTAAATTTTGAAATGTAAATGGTAACATCATTTATGTATTGTTACCTGCTTCGAATTCACAAAATGTACAAAATCACCATACCATCTTGAGCTTTCTCCTTTTAAAGTATAGCTAGAACTTTTTTAACAACATTCGGGTTTGAATTTTATTCTTTTGTTCGGTGGAGAACCATCATTAGGATATAAACTTTTACTAAACGAGGAAAAAACTTCAAACTGTAAGATATATATAACGCAGCGGGTAAAAGGATTCAAGCCATATGTTGTGTGATAGAATCCAAAACAAAGAACCTTGTGGGTAAATCACGTGCTTCTTTAATCACGAATTAAGAACACCCAGCAATGGAGTGATACCACAGTATGAGTATCACCCACTTTATTCACAGTGCAAAGGCTGGATCGTTCTCTGATGGAAGAGAGCTAGAGAGAGTATAGGGAAAAATGTTATGGGTAAAACATACATAGCGTATCTGATGTTCTATATATTCAAATATATAATCAGATATATAACCACATAGATCCATCTATCCATATCTCTTACAGATAGGATATATGTAGATAGATAGAGGGTTATTCTAACAAATAGGATAATCAGGAAATCAAATTCAAATTACATAGATAATTTGAATGGGCCATGGGTCATGCCACATGGGTGCCCAAATTGGGGTCCAATACCCAGCCCAATTTCTAACATCTCCCATTCACACATGAGTTGGCATGACACTGCCACATCTCTATCTTAATCTTCCCAAATACTTAACAATCTCATACTAGCTAATGAACCGTGCGACTGCTAAGAAACACCTGCATGTGGGAGCTCTATACTAGAACTCAAAAATAAGCCAGCATAGAGACATCAACCCAAAAATAAAAATAGTGTCTCATATACCCAAGACCCATCTAATTACACTGGTCCAAAAAACATCTCTAATCCCTCAAAAGAGCATATTTGACCCTCTCAATTCTTGCAATATATTCACACTCAATCTGCCTATCATACAGAGCAATGTGAGTTGCCGGCAGTGAATATACAACAGTGGTGTAATACTAGATGATCTTCCCTTTGCCATCATGCCATTTAGTTTAGGATTGACTGCTTTTCCAATGATGTCCCTTAAGGCCGAATCATACATGACTGCAGGCAACATACCAAAGTAGCAGAACATCAACCCCTTACCTCATGACATAGTCAAAAGTTATAAAAGGTTACATAAATGAAAGTCATATCAATAATGACATGTAAGACTCACACGGTGAGGAAACAGGGATCCATTCTCTCACCTCATTACTCGGTCACCAAGCACATGTAGTATGAACAAATGCTACAGTAGAGTAACTCTTCCAAAGAGTGACGTCATACTTGATACACCGTATAGATCTTAGTCAAGTCGCTTTCTAGCACCTAACCCGAATTCTCTATTTACTTGCTTTCCAGGCGCCAAATGAGATCTCGCATCTGGCTAATCATAACAGGCACAACATGGAAAGTGGGTACTAACATCCATGTTTGGTCCTTAACACGACCTCATCTTGGTTGTAACCAAGGCGACATACATAGTGGATAATTTAAGCCTCTCTTGGCTCTAAATAAAAATAAACCACTAGTCTCATCCTTGCTCGATCCCAAGCACCAAGGGCAATTGCTCGTGTGAGTGAGCCAATCTTACCTGCTGACATTATCATCTGCTAATCATTGTGACACAAACCATAATAGTGTCAACATCCCATCATCTCACAACAAATAAGTGATTGATTTTTAAAAAAAAAAAAACACGACCACCGTTTACGCAATTCTAGATTCTAAGCATAAGCCTTATCAGCACCTCTTGTGATAAGCATACACAACGGAATCCACCATGTGCGCCTTACATGAAGTGGTTCAAGATCACTACCTCTTGCGTAATTACCTCTCTAAAGAAATTTTGGTGACCAATTTGTGTTCATTCAAGATGCACCCAACTAGCGCATTGAATCTTACAAGGGGCAAATTTATATACTACTAGTAAAGCATCAATGTCTAAATCACTCAGTTGATCATTTACCAAAGATAACACTCATCATGCCGAATACACCCACATAGCGTACTTCAGGCTCCTACAACAAAAAAGATCAAGGAATATAGATCATATGTTTCTCCTAAAGATAATCCGAGGATTCACTCAATAGCTAAGGCTTTAGTTTTTACCTATGGGTAAGTCAATGGGTTTGCAATTTCGCATCTAAAATTATTCTAGGACATTTCTTATGTATGTCATCAAAGACAAACCGAGAATTCGCCCAGAACAATCTCTAAGGATCTTACATCCGAGCATATAAATTACATCACCTATGTCCATCATGTCTAAAACAAAGGACTGCCAACCCTAGGTGGCGAAAACCGTATAAATTCCTGGCTCATAATGACTAAATAAGGAAAAACTTCTTTTGGACCATTGATCATGCCTCAATGGTCTTCATTGATCATCGTTGGTCTATCATGGCTCTATGAAATCTAAGAACCACTATTTGGATAACTGTTTTAGACTATAAAAGATTTATTGGAACTAGCAACCTTTTTGCGCTCCTAACTTTTCACCATAAAAACAAAAGGTGAATCCTTACGGATGTACTTATCCAATTCTCCAACGAGAAGTTGGGTCACAACATCCACAAATCAAAGCTCTGAACTCATGTCAATCATAGCCTAAGTCGAAATAACCTCACTCCCCAAGAGGAAGTCTTCTCATGGTCTACACCTTCTTCAATGGTGTGGCTTTTCGATATCTAGCGAGCCTTATGCCTCAACAATGACTATCCAAATTGCACATAACTTTAGAACAGTTTCACTTAATAATGGAAAGTCAACCAAATCTTAGAAATGGTTAATCCTCAAAGACTTTGTCTTAAACTGCGCAATATTGATCCACTTTTCTAAAAGTAGGGGACTAGAGAGCCTTTGGCATTATCCTAGGCTCTTTATCATCTTGCGGAGCAATCATGAATGTTTCCCTCTCAATCACCCAGTGATGACGTGGAAAATTTTCACATTCGCTACCATGCAACTAAGAATGTAGAGTATTCTTCTCTAATAGAGTAATCCACTAGTAGGCACATCGCTCCCACTGTCCCTAAGATATTGGAAATTTATTTTCATTCTCAACTAGGCTACATAAAACGCTATACTTAGAATTCTCTATTTTATAGAGTTTCAAAACTCTATTCACGTCACATTTACGAAGAAAACTTTATGTGACTTAGTTACACTCCCACAAAACTGCTCATCTATAAGCACATGACCCAGAGGGTTTATATGACAGGATACAATAATGCGCCACATGACCCTAAGTGTTTACAAGACATCATACAATAATGCACCTTAGAACTCTAGGTCTTAACTTCGCAACCTTATGAGAAACAAAATAAAGATAAGTTGCTTGATGGTTACAGATCGCCCATAAATGGCTCTCCACTAACCCATTACTCAAATAGAGTGTAAAATCTGATATGGAGGGCATTTAGTTAGGGACATAGGCAACAAACTAAAGTAAAATTCCCAATTGGGAAACATATTGTGCCATCATCCACCTAACACGAACAATACTTAATTCCTTATCTCTACTACACCATTGTGTTGCTGAGTATTAAGAATAATCAATTTTCTAAGCATCCATTTCTCTTCACAGAGCTTTCTAAAAAACAACTCAAATAGATACTCGCTACCCTGGTCAAAACTAAAAGCACGAAAACTCTTATCTAATTGATTTCAACTTCATATGTACAATGTCAAAAATTATCTCAAAACTTTTGACTTATGGGAGATCAAATAGCTTTGACTAAGATGCGTATCGTAATCTATAAATGTGTTGAGATTGGAGCTAGCTATCATACCCTTACACCTATCGAGTCACAAATATCATAGTGGACTAAATGCGCCAATACAGATGCCCTTATGCGACTTTCCTACTTACTTGTGCGCAACCATTGCGAACAAAGTTACACATTCACATGAGAGCAGGATGTCACAAGCGAGTGGGCCTGAGAGAGCCTAGTCAAACCATCCATGTCATCTTCTTATTAATGTGATTAAGTATAACAAGCCACCGGTTCATGACCAAAGTCATAAACTAATTCCAATCATCCTAATATATGAGTTCTCAAAGACAAGTGTAAAGGTTTAGGCCCAACTAGGTAATGACTCATAACTAATTCATGTTCACTAGTTCATAATGGGATGTCATGGAGATATCAAGTGCGCCTAAGTTGCAAATTTAACTAGTAAGTGCTAATCCCCTACACTGTCAAGTCAATTTTATTCTCCATACACTTTACTGTATCTAGTTGAAACATGACGATACTCCTCTTGCCATATTTGTTTCTCGCTTCATAGTTAGTTGCAATTAATTCTACTATCCACAAGAAGGAGAGAATAAGCTATCAATCTATGATAGCTCCTGAAGTAACTTAAGGGCGAATTAGGCTAAAAAGTCTAATTCAACACAATGCTCTCACAAAGGATGCGTCAAATTCTTAGAGTCATAACAACCTTGTCTTCCTTGACCTTTTCATTACGATGTTGCAACTTTTGCGCTTAGTGGTAAATGTCATTCAAAAGCATTAGCCTAGCTAAGGAATCATACAAAGAAGCACCTCCTCATGCCTCACACTCAAGTGTGGAAACAATAAGTGTTTAGACTTAGACAAGTTGGCAATGCTAATAGATTTTGCAACCACTAGGCACTAATCTTTTCACTTAGTGTTAATAGATTTTGCAGCTTCTAAGTGCTAATCTTTTAACTTCAAGTGATACTTCAACGCACACTATTACAGTGCGTGAAATTTTGCTCCATCCACTCCCATCATGTGACGACCGGGTGTGTCACTAGTTTCGTTGTCCCTTGTTAAACCTTGGATTTACCCTAATAGAGTGTCGGGTTAATTTAGAGCCTTGTTGAGTGTTTGGGGTTTATGTTGTCCGGAGGGTTTATCTCAATGTAATTCCTATTCTCGTTTTTATTCGGTGTTGAAGTTCCTTTCTTCTAGGGAGTGCGGGGTTAGGTCCGGAGTGCCCGGGAAGCGAGTCAGAAAATTCTGGGCTGTTGGGTTGAGCTTCAGAAGGTTACACACTGCTTAAAAAGCACGTGCGGACTGAGGTGCGGGGAACCCCCGCACGTGCGGGGAGGGGCGCCGCACGTGCGGTAGACTGGTAGTCCAAAACTCTTTTTTTTTTTTTTTTTAATATGTCTTTAGACCGAATTTGTATCATATTTAGGGCCTCTCTATCTCACTCTAAACCCTATTTTCTCCTCCTCTCTAGAAAACCCTCACAAAACACTAAAGCACTTTGATTCATGCTATCCTTGGGTCTAGATCACCACCATCTCTCACAATCTTGAAGATCTAGGGCTAGAGCTTCACTTGGTGTGGTAGAAATCAAAGCTCTTTCTCATCCTTGAAGTTAGGGTTTCATCTTCTCCTCTTCATCAAACATTGAGGTAAGGATTTCTTGAGTTATATATACATGTTTGGCATTGTTGCTGTTGATTTAAAAGTTTCCTTGAAGTATTTGGGTTGATTTTGATTTTGTGATCTAAAATGAAGAGAGTTTTTAAAGTGGGTTTAAATCTCAAATCCTTTTTACTAATCCTAGTGGGTTTGCCTATTTATTAAACTCAAGAAAGATGGTTTGATAGGTTTCTTTAAGGGGATGGGAAATGTTTGATTTTGATGAAAACCCTAAGAATTTGGGAATTTTGGAAAATAAGGGAAATGCCTATGAAATTCTTTGTTTTCTTGTGCCAAGAGAAGGAATGAGAGCAACTCCATCATATGTGTAGTAAAATAGCCATCTACTCGTTACATGAGAAATAAGATGGTATTTTAACATTATTACTAAATATTTGAAGGTAACAAATGGTTGTGCACCATGGAATGTGTGAATTGTAAAATCTTAGAGATTAATGTTGAAAACATCACATGTAGCCTTGAAGAGGCTAACTTGTTATGAATTGGGCATGATGAGAGATTGCTGTTGCTATAATTGATGGCATGGTTATTTTGTGAAATAACATTGAGGAGAAGAAATGAGAAACGTAGCTAATTGATATTGTTGTAGAGATATTTGGAAGTGAAATAATGCTATGAAGTATGGGAAAGATCATTGCATTGCATACACATATCAAATTATTATTAGCATGCATTGTGAGTTTAGATTGAAAAATATTTACTTCATGAAAGAAAAAGGTGTTGTAATAAGAACTATGGAAATATGGTATGGGGTAAATACATTGGTAAGTCCGGATAAGGGATGTAGTTGAACTTGATAAGTTGGCCTGAGTGTCCATGCTGAAAGACCAAAAAACCGCGTGAATAGGTGTCGAGCCTTCCAGTTAATATTGGTAAAAATGACAATTTGGTAGTGCCTGTTGAGCCGACTTGCAGACACCAACCTAAGGATTACCTGAGTCGTATTTACCGCCGCTATTGATTAAAAATTGGAAGTTTCGGAAAATTGTTGAGATTGCAATTTTTATTGAATCGTGATGATCACCAATGAAGAACATGAAAATGAAATTTTCCTTAAAATGACATAGCATAGCATTGACATTTGCATTTTGCATTGAGAGATTGCATAACTGTATATACTTTGTTAGGAATTTCTACTGGGCTTATAGCTCACCCCTATGGGATATTGGTGCAGGTAAGGATGTGGTGATCCCGCCAAGTTGACGGCGTGAACCTATTTCTGTGAAGAGTAATTGGCTCTATTTTGTTGTGATTTAATTGCTAGCCGTGAGCTATTTTTGTATGGGCCCGAGGGCCATTTTTGTGTAACCGGGCTTAAGCCTTGGAAGTTGTAGCCGTAAGGGCATTTTATTTATTTTGAGACTATATGTTTCACATGCTATAGATTCATGTGTTTTCTTGCTAATGAATGTATAATTTGCATGTGGAACTTTGTATAAACCTTGGAGATTTACGATGTAAAGGTTGGAGAATGGTTGTATCTATTTAAGGAATGTGTTTTAATGTATTAAATATGTTGGGATTATTTCGGGGCGTGACACATCAGTTGGGTAGAGAGCAAAACACTGCTTATACTGGCTACTTGTCTTATACTTAATGACTAACTCATTTAAGCTCGCATTTCTTGGATGACGTGACTCTTGAATGTTACTTCATCCAATGATGCAACATTATTACAAGTTAAATTACAAAGTCAATCCGCACAGCTCAATAGTCAAGATCATATACAGATTTATTGAGGGCTTACTAATTTCACAACTCCAAAATTTGCCAATCAAAACTACGTAGCATGCCACTAACCATAGCACACACATCAGTTTTTATTGTGCCAAACAAGGCAACAAAACCATGACGACTTTGAGTCATGTTTCCTTACTTTGGCTCAATTAAGGTCGAACCTAAAGTCTCCATGACTTTTTGCTCATCTAAAGAATATGATTGCACTGTTCACATTTGAACATCTCTACTAAGTCTAAGTCAACAAATTAACTTCCATATGCTAAGTCAATTTAGAGGGAAATTCGCATTGGGATTAATTTTATTAGCATAATATAATTTTGCCGCAAAAATCTAAATTAAATAGTGACAATATTACACAAGTCGCAAGATCGAAAATCCGCTATGCTCGTAATCATCTCTTGTGCCATAGGTGACAATTATCCAAAATTTAATTTAATTCATGCGCAAAATATTAGTTTTTGGAAGTAAATCTACGAAGATTTCTCTCAACCGAACAACCTCCCACTGACTATGGCATGTCTAAAGCATGATAAAATATTCTAATTCCATACAATAACATCTTAATGTAGATTCACAATCAACTCAGGCTATGTTACATTTAATAATGGAATTTAAATTTAAAAAAAAAAAATAATCATGTTATGCTAATTACAACATATTAGAAACTCTAGGAAAAAAAACAACAATATGCTGTGTTTCATATTCAGATTATGCCATAACAGAAAGTATATCACTTCTGAAATTTTTCTGGAATTTTCTGGTATTTTTTGAAATTTTAAATAATTAATAAACACACATAAAATCATAAATAAACATTTCAGAATTTGGAAAAATGCACCATACCAGTAAATAGTAAACTATTACAGTGGTCTAAAATAAAAATTTCAGTTCCAGAAACTTAATCATGCAACACTAGAAGCATTTTAAATAAAAAATAATGAATTATTATTTCAGGAAAAATATTTTTTATTTTCATAAAATTTTGAAAATTTTACAAAAGATAAAAAATTTAATTATGAGTCTAACAGTACTAACCACGCTTAAAACAAAGCTATAACGAATTATTTATGACCATTTAACGCGATTCAGGATTTAAGGGAAAAACAAACAGTGCCTTAACATGCAACCGCCAAGCCAGCGCGGAAAAACGGTGCGGCTTGGCTCGGCACAGCACACGACGAGTGTGGTAGCGCACGTGGTGCGACTCGAAGCAGTGCGGCTTAACGCGCGTGTGGGAAAAACGCATGTTGTGCGCGTGGGAAGCGCGCCTGGTGCATGGCTGGCGGGTAGGACGTGTGGCAGCGCATGGCAATCTTTTGCTGTGCCAGCTGGCGCATAAGTCACGCGCGTCACCTTCCGGAATGATTTCTGGACTGATTTTGGTACCGCCAGACTCATTTTTTCAAAATAAAAACAATGGTGGTCTCAAAAAAGACATTTAATAAACATAAATGATGAGGTGTATTACACACTCTCTCTCTCTAATGAGAGTGAAAGTGCAGAAACTCTGCACTTCATCTTCTTCCTTAAGCCATCAAAAACTCAAAACGAACCCAAATTAGAGTTTGATGTTTCTCATCAATCATAAGTCCAAATCTAACAAATAATATATGGTTTTGAAGGTTTCGAAACAAGGATTCTAAATATATAAGATTTGAAGACTAAAATTAAAGCATGTAAAACCATTATGCAAACAAGGTTTTGAGAATACAAAATGGGTCTCCATTTTTCTTGATATCTAACCGTTGTATTTTCATGAAACTTTGCAGATATATTCTACATGGAATGTACTACAACATATATAAATTTCAGGTTGATTGAAGAAGGTTCGAAAAAAATATTAATTTTCATGCATATATCATGTATATATATAATTATATAAGTACATATTTTAATGCATAAAAAACAAGCACGAAAATACCCATTTACAACTCTAATACTAATGTAAGATATATATAACGCAGCGGGTAAAAGAGTTCAAACCATACCTTGTGTGATAGAATCCAAAACGAAGAACCTTGTAAGTAAATCAAGTGCTTCTTTAATCACGAACTAAGAACACCCAGTAATGGACTGATACCACAGTATGAGTATCACCCACTCTATTCACAGTGCAAAGGCTGGATTGTTCGCTGATGGGAGAGAGTTAGAGAGAGAGCATAGGGAAAAATGTTATGGGTAAAGCATACATAATCTATCTAATGTTCTATATATTCAAATATATAATCAGATATATAACCATATATATCCATCTATCCATATCTCCTAAAGATAGGATAGATGTAGATAGATAGAGGGTTATCCTAACAAATAGGATAATTAGGAAATCAAATTCAAATTCAAATTATATGGGTAATTTGATGGGCCATGGGTCATGCCACATGGGCGCCCAAATTCGGGTCCAATACCCGGCCCAATTTCCAACACAAACAAATTCTGGAGTTAATTTTAGATTGACATCCAAAATTTTGCAGTTCTTTTCTCCTCCTCATCTTCTTCTTCTTCTTCTGTCTCACTTGTTATTCTTTCTGATACATTTTTCAATGCCACAAAGAAATACATAATTATGAAGCGTTCATATAATTTTAGAAGACTCTTTCTCGCTCAAAATTCAGGTATGTGTCCCTTCTCTAGGGAAGAAAGAAAAAAACAATCATGATAATTTTTAAGTTTTGGATGTGCTGAAAGTAGTAATGTAGCTTTGTGTGTATGTCTGCTACATGTATATACAATGTTTTTGGTAGATCACAAAATACAATTTAAGAGGCAGAACAATCTTTTCCCAATATTTAATAACAAGTCTGAAAAAATTTCATTTACATGTGAGCCCATAAAACAGGTTTATGTTTTTTCTTGATGTACTAGAAAATTTATAATGTTTCAATTAGCCAAGGTGGGTGAACTTTTGTTAAACCTACTACCAATTACCTACTACTTTCCTTTATTATCTCAATAGATATAGTAATTTATTTATAAAATGAGGAGCACGAGGCATATAGAAGTCTTCTGCACCTTGAATAAACGATATAAGGACAAGAAAAACATTAAATCCACAGGAAAAAAACCAAAAGGGGAAAAAAAATCCAAAGAAATAAATGAAGAAAAATCAGCCTACGAAGTTTTAAAGATTTAATAAAGTGAAGCCAATGATCCCATCATCAATTACAAAACGACAGCACAATTTAACAGTTGTTGAATAAATAAAATCTATAAACAATAATTTAACCTGTAAATTCATTGAACCAATGAATCTAAACATTACAGTCTAGTGCGAGTTGCCTTTACATCTGTTCATACTTGAGAAATCCTCACCTACCCCTGCCCCTCCTCCCTAGCCTTGAGAAAAAGCCAACTTATGTATGTATTATTATTATAAATCAAAATCTATAATAAGTGATTAATTTGATCCACAAATGTTATGCAACAATGAAAGCATACCCAATAAAAATATGCACATACAAAAAAAACACATAATATTTTACGTGATTCGGCTTAAATGTCTACATTTATAGGAGAGATGTAAATTCACTATAAACATAGAGTATAGTGTATATGTGAGATGGTTAAAATATACAAAACCTACACCACTATCCGAATCTTATATTAAAGTAATTGAGTCATTACTCACCCCAATATTATTATATTTTTCTCACTCAAATTACACATTTTCCTCGCCATTTTCTCTCACACTCATAAGAGAGACTCATCCCCTCTCTTAATCTCAACTCAACCCCATAAATTCATATTTATACGCGATACAATAGTTGAGGAGATACAAAATAAAACACCCTTTGAACTTTTTCAAAATGACAGCCGAGTATAATAATAGCTTTCCATTACTCAAGCCATATGCCACAACTCTTGCACAGACCAAACAGAGTGCAAGCCCACAGGGATGTTCATTTTCTCCTGTCTCACTTCGCACCCGCATCCTCCCACCTCGTTGACACGGATTTTTCTTGTCTCGATTAAGAAATAGGACGGAGATGGATTTTGCTTCCCCCGTCTCGTTCCACCCGAATCCCGTCTTGATTATATTTATTAAATAGATTTATATAATATATATATAATTTATTTAGTTTTCATTATAATAAAGTTAAAACATTAAAATATTATACTTAATATTAATTTTTATTCATTTATTTTATATCTTATATAATATAATTTTCATTAAGTATAAATTATTATTCATAATATACTATATTATCTATAATTTTTTATCAATATTTTTATTTTCAACTTAAAAAATTAATCTGCCTTTTGCTGCGCACCTGCCCCACTTTCGTCACCTCTCAATTTGTCCCGCCCCGACAGGACAAATTTCTACGCATCCATTTCAAACCTGACCCATGATCATCCTTAAGCCCACATACAACTAGGTCGATATCACTACCCAAGGCAACTGCATAGTTCCAATGTCAACGGAGTGTTTGCTCCCAAAGCTATAATGACACAAGCATCCATACATGTATGTATCGAGTGGCGGAGCCAAGAAAAGAAGTCAGAGGGGGCACTTCTTAATTACAACATTAAAAATATTTATAAAAATATTTCATATAAATTTTTACGATTGACTTCAAGAAATATAAAATAAATATATAAAAAAAATCAACGTGTTTGGTTTGAGTTTTTTGAATTAAATTTTTTATTTTATTATTTTTATTTTTAGTGAATATTTTTAAAATTTTAAGCTTTTTTTTTTTTTTACTTTTTTAGGTACATGATGTATTTAAAAAAAATAAAATATTTGTGAAAAAATAATTTTAAAAATTAATAAATACATAAAAATACGAAAAATGTATTGATTTTTTGTATTTTTTATATTTTTGATATTTAGTGACTTTTTTAAAGATTTTTTCAAAAATTATACTTTTTAAGTATATTTATATTAGGTGTGTCTAAAAATTAAAAAAAAAATTGCTTAAAATATTTAAAAAATTCAATAAAACAAAAAAATACGAAAAACAAAAACGTATAGAATTTTTTGAAAAGTGTTTTCAGAAAACTCAAACCAAATAAAGTGAATATGTTATTTGTAATTAGTGTATCATGGACAACATTAAAAAAAGTCATGGATATAAAGTTTTAAAATAAATTATATAATGATAAAGTAATTTTTTTATACAAAATATGCCTAAAAATTCAATATAATAGTTATACAACGCAATCATTGACATGTGATATTACCAATCAATAATAAAAAAAACACATGGAGGGTGAACCCTGCATATTAAATGTAACTAACAATTCAATAAATTCTATATTTTCATTAAAATTAATTATATTTATATATCAATAATGATAGAGATCATCATTATATTGAAATTCTCATAGATAATAATATCGTAGTCTCTTTATTTTCAATCAAAACAATCATTATTGTTCTTATAATTTTAAAAATATTATTGACATTTCACTCTAAATAATATTTTTATAATTTTTTTGTATAAAATATTTTCTTTATGCTTAAAAAAAAAAAAAAAAAAAAAAAAAAAAACTCTCCAAAACTCAGGGGGGGCACGTGACCCCCCTAAGCCATTCTTCCCTCCGCCCCTGTATGTATCTAATCATCCAAATTAATGAGCCTTAACCAAACGGCGACAAAACCCATTTTATTATTTTAATAAATATATTTCCATTTCATATTGACAGAAAAATGGTCTTTGATAGGGTCGCGTGGAGAAGAAGGATTTATGTAGTCGATCTCATTTGATGGAACTTAAAGTTTGATTTGGTTTGGTTTGGTTTATATTGACAGAAAAATCCCAATGCTTTGTTACCCAAGTAAGACGGTATTGTCAAAATTACTGTATCGGAGGTTAAGTTACACGGACTCGGGTACGAGTATCCGGTACGGGTGCGTATTTAGGGGTCAGACACTTTAAAATTAAAAATTAAAGATACGTGGATATGTATCCAAATTTGGATATGGGTACGGAGATACGTTAAATAGTTTTTTTAAAAATATATATATATATATTTATTATAACGCAGACACGGGACACGACAATTTCTAAAAAATGGAAATACGAACACGATAGGGACACGGAAAATTTTTAATTTTTTTTATAAATATTTTTATTTAAATATACATTAATTATTTTATTTATTTATTCTATTTTTTAAATAATGTGTTCCAATTAATTTTTTTATTTTATTTTACATACATGTATTTATTTTTTTATTAATATATATAAATATATATTATCTTATAAATATATTATATGTTATATAATAATTATTATGTAATATATAATAATAGTTATTATTATTTATTATTCAGTTCCTTAACTATTATTATCGTTATATATAAACTATTATTATTATTATAGATAGATAGATACGAATCAAGAGACAGAGGAACAACAGAGAGAGAGGGGGAAAGAAAAGCGAAGCCATCGATCGCGATGGCGATCGCAAGGGAGAGAGAGAAGGCGAGAGAGAGAGAGAGAGAGGCTTTTCGAAGTTGTCTGGGGGAGTTCGGCTGTTCAATCGACTGATGGAGCTTCGATCTTTGACTGGATTGAAAGGATGGAGCTTCAATTGGAGGCCTTCGATCTTCGACTGGATGGAACTTCGACTGGATCGACTGGATAAAGCTTCGAGCAGGTTCTCTCTTGCTCTCACCTCTTTCATTTCTTTTGCTGTCTGTGAAGAGCTGTGTTCGAGAGAGAACAAGCGAATCCGACACAGATCCCACACCCGCACCCGTGTCGTGTCGTGTCGTGTCGACATGGGTATTTCGGCCCAAAGTGCCGAGTCCATGTAACACAGATCGGAGGTACTTAACAAAAAGCAAATAAAAACAAAGAAATAAGAAAGTTCACTCATAATGTTAAGGGGCATTTTTTCATAAATCTCTTTTTATTTATTTATGTTTTATTTAATCTAAATTATTTTCTTATATTCCAATAAGTCTTATGGGTGACATAATTACTAAAATAACCCTAATAATATTCACATTTACAGTGCGAATGTTCCGTGATGTGAATGTTCACATCGTCAATGTGAATGTTCACACCATTAATGTGAATATTAACATGTCAATGTATATATTCATATTGTCAATGTGAATATTCACACTATCAATGCGAACATTCACATTGTAAAATATAAATGTTCACATCACCAAATTGTTAACTGTTCAAAAAATATTTGTAAGGGTAGAAATGTCCATAAAATACCTTAAATATGAGAATTTTAATTTAGTAGATTAAATGTTCAAATAATAGGACTTATTGGAATACAAGAATATCTTATGGACTAATTGGGATACAAACACTTGAAAAAAGATTTTCTAGTAAATCTCCCTAATATTAAATCGGGATTTTATTTTAAAATTCTTGATATTAAGATTATATAAAATAAAAAACATACAACATGTTCATAATAGTTGGAGTCTCTTAACATTTTCATAGAGAAATTTCGGCATAGAGAAATTTTAACACAGAGAAATTTGTCTTTATAAAGAAATTTCACAAAGATTTAAGCTTTACGAGTTGAAATTTCTTTAATAACATTATTGAGAGACTTTAACTAATAAGAAAAAATATATTAGACTTATTCTATTACCAAAAATTAGAGAGGGATGTTTAACTAAGTTTTCCTTTAAAAGGAATTGGGGGGAGGATATGCTCTAAATTATTTCTCACCATATGATTTGTCAAAATAATTACATTTTTAATTGATAATTTATATATCGTGTGGCGATAACAGTCTTTGAGATAGGAACACGAAAAATGGTGAGAGAGGATCCTATCTCATAAAAGTATTGCATATTGTGTAAGTGGTGAAAAGTATTTTATGAAAATAATTATACTTTCGTTTGGCACAAGTTAAACGGAGGTTTTTGGGTTAAAATAGTCACAAAAAACAAAATAAGCTCTTTAACTCAATAAGACAAAATGTCACATCCAAACCATAATCATTTTATTTTTTCCCTCACAAAAATCAAAAAAGCCAAAAAGCCTATCTAAAATAAGATTTTTTAGTCCCGGACTAATATAGCCAAAAAGTAAAAAAATCAAAAACCCTATAAGTTACAATGTGTAATGTAAGGATAGAGAATCTTTCATGATCATCTCCGTGAAACGTTTTTCATGTTATTAATCTATTTTTTTTCCTCCTTATTTTATGATGTGCCTATCCAGAATTTCTTCCATTTATTGCACATTTTGATGTGTTTATACCAGCATATTCTTGCTGTTGTTTGTTTTATTTTATTTTTTATAACTTGTCTACATATAAAATAATAAAATAAAATAAAAGACCACAATTTATTCAGATTTTTGAATCAAAGGTCTAGATTTATTTGTAAAATGACCTCACAACAAAAAGATAAAACCTACATTGTAGATCTGGAATCTAGGTCAAATTCTTAATCCAGTTTTGTGGTTTCACAATTTTATTTTTATTTTTATAATCGAATGTCTGAATTAGCTTTGTGTATATCTTGATTAATCCAAAAACTTTAAAATTAATGACCACACACAAACCTTGAGTTCAAAATCATGTTATCCTCAAATCTTTAGTGTCGGACCAACCTTGAGGTTATCTTGCTTCACTTTGGGAAGCAAATTGACCAGCTGCTAACGAAAAGGGTTGGGAACTAAAGAGACCATTTGGGTTTAGTAAATTCATTGTGAGCTCAATTTTAGTGATTCGAATAATTCATTTTTTAAAATTCATTGAAAATAATAAACTTATAAAAAATCAAGTTGATTAGATTTCGAAAGTTACATATTTGAATCAAATTTATTTTAAAAAAATAGATAGCAAATATAATTTCAATAATAATCGTCTATTTTTTAAAGATAAATGTGATTTAAATATATAGCTTCTGAAGTCTTGTCATTTTTTGCATATTTATTGTTCTCAACGAATCCTAACACACGAATGATTTGAATTTCTAAGATTGAACTCACAATAGACTCACTAAATCCAAATGCTCTCTCAAATTGGATTTTCAATTTGAGAAGCCAAACCGGATGGAAAAATAATCCTTGCTATTTCGACATGTCATTAGCCAGAGCCTTCAAGCTGTCACCCCAATGTCCATCTTGATTCAAGGACAATTCGGATCACCTATTTCCATAATTACATCCAAGAAAAAAAAAAAAAAAAAAAGAAAAAAAAAAGAAGAGAGAACATACATACAGACAAATAAACTGTGAAACAAAAGAAAATTTTGGTTCTGAATTTAATTTTTGAAAAATTAATTTTTTTTGTTTTCGTATTTTTTACTTTTAGTAATTTTTTAAATATTTTAAACAATTTTTTTTTACATTTTAGATACATTTAATATAAATACAATTTGAGAATATAACTTTAGCCCATAGGATTGGACTAGGTTGATATTTTCAGTCTGATTAATAAATGGGATGGGTTTGGAAATTGTACTTCGGCCCTGGCCCAGACTGACCCAACCTGCTACATATTTAATTTAATAAGTTAATTAATTTATATAATATATTAAAAATATATATACTCTTTTAATTGTATAATTTTTTCATTTGTTTTTTATTTCATGTTAATAATTTATTTGTTGATAATGTAGGGAACTTAGTATCATCGGAAATAATGGTTAATGGTGATTCTAACTCTTCAAAAGATGATTATGAAACAGAGGAAGAAGTTTAAAAATTAAACCCATGTTTTCTTTTTAGTTTGATGTACTATTAACAGTTTGGTTTTATAAACTTTGAACTTATAGAATTATGGGTGTGTTTGGTTTCAAAAAACTTTATAATGTTTTAATTAATATTGTATTAAATATTTAACTGTTAGTTGTTGGATAGGCCTTTGTTTATTTATGAAAAAAAAATAGGTACTATAATGTTTAGTTTTTTTTTTTTTTAATAGCTTAGGTATATAACCCGATGGATAGGTTTGGAAATTATAATTTATATTAGGGCTGGGTTTGGGGTGATTATATAGGCCCGATGTTTGGGCCGGGCGGACTTGGGCAGACACAAAGTTTCTTATTAGATAGTGTCGGCCCGGCCCTGCCCAGTGAATGACCACTCCTATCGTTAACTATAAATAATATCCTTAAAGGGTGTGTTTGGTTTGTATTTGTAGAGTAGTTTTTGAGATAAAAAGTACGAAAACTTGTTTGGTTTGCCTTTTTTCAGAAATGGTTTTGGAAAATTGTTTTGGGGAGAGAGTTTTAAAAAAAATGATTGATTTAATGTGTATGAGAGAGTGATTTTGGAAAGTAAGTAAGCAATCAAACAAAATTTTGAGATTTTTTTTGGAAAATTTTGTTTGGTTTAATTACTGTTGAAAATTTGTTTGTAGAGAATTTTTCTCAAAAATTTTTCTGAAAAACAAACCAAACATTTTTTTGTTGTTTTCTTTCTCTCTCATCTCCAATACACATAATTTATAATGTCTCGTATTAATTCAATTAATCATAATTAATTATAAATTCTTAATTATTTATTGTAATTCTTAAATTTTTATTCTAAATCTAATTTTAATTTAATTATATTTTATATCAAAATTAATCCTAAATATTTAACTATTTATTGTAATTATTAACTTTTTAATCTAATTTTAATTTAATTATATTTTATATCACAATTAATCCTAAATTCTTAATTATTTATTATATTTTCTAAAATGTTAATCTAATTTTAATTTAATTACATTTAGATCAATTCTTGATTATTGTTTATTTTATATTTTATTTGATTATATTTTAAATCAATTCTTAATTATATTTTATATTTTAGATCAATTCTTAATCATATTTTAGTTTGATTTATTTTATTTAGTTAACATATTAATCTACTTTTAGGTTTGGAGAAAATGGAAGTAAAATTATCATTTTGTTGTATTCATTTTATTCTAATTTTTTAGAAAATAATACCTACTCTAAAAAATGGTGTGTGTAATAAATCTTCTGTTAATTTGAATGAAAAAACTAATGGTAGTATTTTAGTTCAAAATCACATGGGGCTTTCTGACTATATTTGAATGAGAGGGGGTAAAGTGCTCCAGCTCCCAATTATAAGAGGGTTCAATGAATATATTTTTTTATTTATAAATATATTACTTTTTAGGTACATCTAGTTTAAGTCAATCAAAAAAAAAAAAATTTATTAAATACTAAAAAAATTCACTAAAAACAAGAAGACACAAAAAATAAAAAAATTAATTTTCAAAAAATTAAATTCAAAAAATTTGAACCAAACAACGTGATGAATTCTCAACAAGCAAGCAGAAAAGACTGCAAACAGCAAGAGAAAATTAAGATGCCAGAATTGAAACAAGTCAGAGAACACTTGAGACTGTTCAGTTTGTTAGTAGCTCCAATTCTTGGTGCTCTCTTCTTGCTGGCTCTCAGCAACCCTTTGTTTCCTTAAAAGCAATTCATCATGAGCAATCTGGCCCCATCATTTTAGCTGCCAACGGAAGGCCAGCACTCCTTGACGTATCAGGGGTCACTGTTGTATGGTTTATGGGAATTATTCCGGAATTTATTTTTTTATATTAGTGTGTCATGTCATAAATAGGTTTGTGTTGACAAAAGGTCAATACAAATCCACCAAGTTCATATACCATTTGTGCCGAAAATTACAACCTTACACACATGACCTGAAAGTGTAAAACATCGTCCTAAGCTAGATTATTTTGAAATAGCTTCTCTTCATATCCCACTACCGTTCATATTCTTTCATATTTTATTTTATGAGCTTCACTTTGCGCCTATAATGATAATTTGAACTGTTCATTTCGTAAATTTCATAGTGAAGACTGTCTGTACAAAAAATTAATTTTATCCAAATAAAAAAAATTACATTTTGTTTTATAAAATAAATAGTTTAAGTTTAACTCATATATAGTTAACGTCTTTTTTTTTTATTATTTAAAAAAACAAAATATAATTTGTTCATGTAATTAGGAATATTTGATAAAATTAATTTTTTGTACAATTGATATTTATTACTTAACTTACGAGATGAAATATTCAAATCATTGTTAGGGGTCCAGAGTGAGAATTACGGAATAAAATATAAAAGAATATAGAATATAGTAATAGAAAGGAAAGCCATTCACAAGTTATTCCCCCAACATTAGTGGGTGTTTGGGAAGTGAGTTTTTATGTAGGTTTTTTTAGTTGTAAGATATTATTGGAGAAATTTTTTTTTTGTATTTGGGAAGATAGTTGAGTTTTTTTGTGGTTGGATGTGATGTTTGTGAGAGAAAAAGTGAGATGATTATGAAATTGGATGTGATATTTTGTTTGTATTTGTTTTATTTTAATTTTGTAAAACTTTTGTCTTGCAGTGAAAAAAATCAAAAAAAAATCCCAAACCCAAGTTCCCAAACACCACTGTCTGTTACGCAGCTGGAAATGTGAAACATCCAAAAAGAAAGATCAGTATAATTAACCAAAGCTTAATTCCACGCTCCAAATCTTTGAACAACTTTTAAAGTAAGCTGAAAAAGTTATGGCTTCAGCAACAATCTGGGAAGATTGCATTAAAATGAAAGAAAGGAACGTACTGAAAAGTCTGATTAAAAAAATGGGTGTGTATCGATAAGTCCTATTGATTTTTGATTTATCAAAAAGTTCTGTTCATTTTTAATTGTTAATATAAAATTTTATTTTAATTTTTAGTGTCAATTTGTAAAATTTGTCACGGAAAAATGTTATTAAGGGGTGGTTTGGCATCCCCTATATAATTCATCTTTTTATCTTTTTTCCATCACATCACCTCTCTACTTTTCTGAACATCTTTTCATAAAAAGACAAAAAGTACACTTATTTAGATCATCCCAAACAACCCCTAATTGTCATTTTTAGAGACAAACTTAGTAAATTATCACAGAAAACGTTATTAATTATTAAGTTTAGAGACAAATTTATAAAATCGTCACAATTTTTTTATGCTTTGGTTGAGGGATTTGAGGAGGGATTTGGAAAGAGAAATGGAAAAGGTAGGTGAAATGTAAATAAAACATACCTATATTTCACCTAGTTTCACATACCTTTTCCCTTTCCTTTTCCAAATCCCCCAACCAAACACAGCGTCAAAGTCCAATTATTAAGATTTTGTGATCTATAAACACTTGTGGGATTTAATTTAATAACACACAGGTCCTTATAACAAGACCTGTGAGTAATTAACAAAAAAAAAAAAAAAAAAATCATACAGAAAAATATGGAAGGTTTGCTTTATTATCCAATATATAATACAGTACCACTTTAAGCCCATACAATAGTTCACCTTTCACACGGCAAGAAACATGAAGCATGATAACAAACCTAACTGGCTGAGATAAGATAAAGCAAAAAGAGATGAGAACACAAATGAACGAGTGAAGATAAAGTAAAAGGAGATTCAGGAGGGGTTCGAAGATAGAATCAAATTCTCTATTTTCATTTTCCCATTCACTCCTTCCAAAATCTCTACTTATCACATAACACTCCTCCATCCAATTTGGGAAACACGAAGCGTTAACAATAAACATAGGCCATGTTTATTTGGGCGAACTGGATTAGCATTCCCATGACTAATAGTCCTAGGACTACGAATTCGTTGGATTATGTATCCTATCTTAACTAATAGTCAAGTTTAAAATAATTAATCCGTACTTGAATTGTTTAATCAAATATCGGATTAATAATTTTATTAGACTATTAGTCTAATCCAAAACTCATGTCCACCCAAACAAACATGGCCATAATTGACTGAGATAAAATAAAGCAAAAGGGGACAAATTCTCTATTTTTATTTTCATTTTGATTCTATCTTTAAGCCCTTCTTCAATCCCCTCTTACTTTACTTTATCTCAGCTATTTGTGTCCGCATCTCTTTTATTTATTTATTTATTTATTTGTTTTTTTTTTTTTTTTTGTATCTTATCTTAATCTGTTGTGTTTATTGTTATTGTTAGAAATGGGCGCCCATGTGGCATGACCATTTAACATTTTGAAACTGATCCAAATGGGTTTTGAATTTGAATTCAAACCTATTTGGATAACTACTCTGGATATATATATCTATCATATCCTAATATGGATAGATGATATAGATATATGATATTATCTCTAGTAACTTATATGGATAAAGGAGATAATTAGGTTATATATCTTATATATGGGATATGGGTGATGTATGAGATATACAACGTATCATCTCTGTTTTTTCCCATATACAGTTTCTTCCATATACTGACTCTCTCCCATAAACAACAATCAATAAGCTATTTGCACTGTGATTTGTGTGGGTGATATTCACCATTGTAATATCACCCCACTGCTGGGTTGATTGACCAGATTCAGGAAGCACTGATTTACCCACGAGATCCATCAGAGTTCAGAATATTTCAGAAAGGTATGACCTTAAATATTTTTATTCCGCTGCGTCATACTTTGTTTACATTGGTATCAGAGCCATTAATGGATATTTTCGTGTTTCCTTTAATCATGTGTATATTTGTTATATGTATAAGAATACATATATAAGATATATAACCTAATTATCTCTGTTTTTTCCCATATACAGTTTCTCCCATATACTGACTCTCTCCCATAAACAACAATCAATAAGCTATTTGCACTGTGATTTGTGTGGGTGATATTCACCATTGTAATATCACCCCACTGCTGGGTTGATTGACCAGATTCAGGAAGCACTGATTTACCCACGAGATCCATCAGAGTTCAGAATATTTCAGAAAGGTATGACCTTAAATATTTTTATTCCGCTGCGTCATACTTTGTTTACATTGGTATCAGAGCCATTAATGGATATTTTCGTGTTTCCTTTAATCATGTGTATATTTGTTATATGTATAAGAATACATTATATACATGAATGTCAGTAAAGAAAAAAAAAATCTATTTTATTAGATTAAGAGCATAAATATTTTTTTTATGTTCATTAATGCCTTTTTAAATACCATAAATGGTTTTATTTTGAAAAAAGGAGTCCGGCAGTACAAAAATCGGACCAAAAAACACCCTGGAAGGCGGCGCGTGGTGTGCACGCGCCACCCGACGCAGTGAGCCGCTCGCACGCGCTCCCACGCGCCAGTCGCCCCGGCCGACGCGCTGTCGCGTGCCCTCACGCGCGCGCCGTCTGCGCCTCGCACGCGCGCCGCGTGCTGGAGCCGAGCGTTGAGCCGCTCCGAGCCGTGCGCCGAGCCGCGTGATGAGCCGCGCGCGCTGAGCCGCGCCGTTTTTCCCCGGCGGCTTGGCTGGCTTGGCTGATGATGCCTAAGGCACTGTTTGTTCTGTTTTTTAATTCTGTATTGCGTTAAATGGTCATAATTAATTCATTACTTATTTGTTTTATGCGTGGTTTGTACTGTTAGACTCAGAATAAAATTTTCTATGTTCTGTAAAATTTTGAAAATTTTACGGAAAAAAAAATATTTTTCCTGTGTTAATAATTCATTTTTTATGCTTTAAAATGATTCTGGTATTGCATAAATAATTTTCTGGGGTTGAATTTTTTATTGTGGACTTCTGAAATGTTTTACTATTTACTGGGAATATTTTTTCTGTTTATCAGTTTCTAGATTTTTATTTCTAATTTTATGTGTGTTTATTAGTTATTTAAAATTCGAGAATATTTCAGAAAAAAATTTCAGAAAATTTCAGAATGATGTACATTTTTAATTATGGCATAATCTGAATATTGTCTCAATTTATCAGTTTCTGGTTTTTTTATTTCTAATTTTATTTGTGTTTATTAGTTATTTAAAATTCCAGAAAATTTCAGAAAATTCCAGAAAATTTCAAGATGATGTACACTTTAATTATGGAATAATCTGAATATTGAATACAGCATATTTTTTGGATTTGTAATATGTTGTAATTAGAGAAGCATGACTAGTTATTTATTTATTTATTTATTTGAATTCCATTGTTAAATAAATATAGCATGAGTTGTTTGTAAATTTACAATGAGATGCTATTGTATGAATTTTATCATGCTTTGTATATGCCATAAGTAGTGGGAGTTTGTTTGATTGTTTTTGCGCATGGAATTAAATTAAATTTTGATAATTATCACTAGAGGCGCAAGAGATGATTACGAGCATAGCAAATTTTCGATCTTGAGACATGTGTAAAATTATCATTATTTAATTTAGATTCTTTTTTGCTGCAAAATATTTTGTTTTGTGTTGCTATCATTAATATCCCCTGCGCATTTGTTTACTCTGTATGTAGAAATGGCTGCTAAGACTGTGGTGGCAGACTTAACTAAGGGAGAGAAATTGGATGGCGACAATTATGATATATGGCGCCGTAAGATCCAATACCTCCTCAATGAGCAAGAAGTGTTGACCACACTTGAACAAGTGATGGTTGAGCCAGAGCAGGGCAATACAGCTCAACATCGTCGTGATCTTGAAGCCTTTCAGACTTAGCGTAAAAAAGATCGGTGTGCGCGCTTTACTATGTTGAGCAGCATGCACAACGACTTGATTAGTGAGTTTGAGCATTGCCCGACTGCATTTGAGATATGGGAAGCTCTCAAGCAAAAGTTTGGTATTACCTCTTTGGCAAAGCTACGTGGGCTGACTATGAAGTTTGACTCATATCAGAAAAGGGCGCATCACTCAATGAAGCAGCATTTGAGAGTCATGTCAGCCATGATATGTGAGCTTGCGGCTGCTGGGCACAATTTGACTCAAGAGCAGCAAGTACAAGCTGTGATACGCTCTCTACCAAATTCTTGGGAGCAGATGAAGCAAAACATGATGCATAATGAGAGTGTGAAAACATTTGAAGACATATCGCGTCATTTGGAGCTAGAGGCTGAGCGCCTTGAGGCGGCTAAGTCTGATGGTTCTGCTATGGTGGTTGAGTCAAGCTCACGTAGGACTTCTCAGTTCAAACGTGGAAAAGCAAAAGGTGCCCCTAAGAAGCAAGCAGCAGCTGCGCTTAAGCCTAATGGCGCTAGAAATTTCAAGCGTAGGGGCAAGAGAGGTGGTAAGAAGGCAAAGGCTAAGTTGACATGCTTTAACTGTAACAAAGAAGGACACTTTGCTCGGGATTGCCCTGAGCAGAAGAAGGTACTCCCTTACTTAATTTCTCGCATTCAATGCTTTGTGTCTAGTCAAGCATTAATTGCTCATTCTCCTCATTTTTGGGTTGTAGACTCCAGAGCAACAGACCACATCGCGAGGGACAGAGTAGGGTTCGTTGAGTATCGCCGAGTACCTGCTGGGAGCAGAAAAGTTTACATGGGGAACGAATCCAGTGTGGAGGTGCTTGGCATTGGCACATTCAAGCTGGAAATGCGATGAGGGCGCACCTTGTATCTTCATGATGTTCTTTATGCTCCGGATATTCGGCGAAACTTAGTTTCAGTTATTAGCATGATGAGCCTTGGTTTTAGCTTTTGTTTTGAGAATAATGGTGTTAGCATTTATTTGGGAACTATTTTTTATGGTTTTGGTTATCTTTCAGATGGTTTTTTAGTTTTGGATGTGGATGATTCTAGTCTTAATAAAAATGCCAATGGCTCTGTTTCTAATATTGCATCTTTTTGTGATAATGATTCTATGAGATGGCATGCTAGATTAGGCCACATAGGGCAAGACAGGATGACTAGATTGGCTAGAGAAGGTCTTTTAGGCCCACTCGCTAGAGTCACTTTGCCTACTTGTGAGCACTGTCTTGTTGGAAAGGCAACAAGGAAACCATTTGGGAAAGCCATAAGGGCATCTATCCCATTGCAACTTATTCATTCTGATATATGTGGACCAATGAATGTGAGGGCAAGGCATGGAGCCCCTTATTTCATCACATTTATAGATGATTGCACGCGTTTTGGTCATGTCTATTTGATTTCTCACAAGTCAGAAGCATTGGATTGCTTTAGACGATATGTTAATGAGGTTGAGAATCAATTAGACAAGAGCATTAAGGCTCTAAGGACTGACCGAGGACGTGAGTATCTATCTGAGCAATTTAAAGTGCTCTGTGAGGAAAAAGGAGTTATCAGGCAATTGACAATTCCTAGGACTCCGCAACAAAATGGTGTAGCGGAGAGAAGGAATCGTACATTGCTTGACATGGTTAGATCAATGATGGCGCAAGCTAATCTTCCAATTTCTTATTGGGGAGATGCTTTGTTGACTGCTGCCTATGTCCTTAACCGTGTGCCCTCCAAATCAGTTCCTTCCACCCCATATGAGATGTGGACTGGCAAAAAGCCTGATTTGGGCAATTTGCGGCCTTGGGGTTCGGCAGCTTACATACACAACGCTTCTCATAAGTTTGGGAAGTTGGGCCCTAGAGGAAAGAAGTGCATCTTCATTCGCTATAGTGAGCATTCTAAGGGTTATGTGTTTGTTGGGGAGCATCCGGATGGAAGTGTGACTGAAATTGAGTCACGAGATGTGGATTTCCTAGAGGAGGATTTCCCTAGCAGAGGTGAGGTAACTAGAAAAGTAGAACTCTATGAGATGGAGGATCTACTTGAAGGCGCACCTAGTAGCCTAGTAGAGAATAAGGAAATAATTCCTCAAGCTCCTAGGGACAGTGGGAGCGATCTACCTGCCCATGGATTAGATCCAATGGATGAGGATTCTCAGGATTCTCAACTACGTAGAAGCAAACGTGGAGCTATACCCCGTCGTCGTTTTGAGATTGAAGGGGAAGCATTCATGATTGCTCCGAGTGATGAGATGGAGCCTAAGAATCTCAAAGAGGCTCTCTCATCCCCTGCTAGTAAAGAATGGAGTATTGCAATGGATGAAGAAATAGAGTCTATGAAGAAAAATCATGTCTGGGACTTGGTTGATTTGCCGCCAGGGCGCAAGACTATTGGGAACAAATGGGTTCTCAAAGTCAAGCGCAAGGCGGATGATTCCATAGAAAGGTATAAGGCTCGCCTAGTGGCGAAAGGTTACACCCAACGAGAGGGTGTGGACTATGAGGAAACTTTTTCACCAGTTGTAAGGTTTGCCTCTATTCGCCTAATCCTGGCCATAGTAGCTTAGTTGGACTTAGAGCTGTATCAGATGGACGTTAAAACTGCATTTCTCAATGGAGAATTGGATGAAGAGATCTATATGGATCAACTAGAAGGCTTTGTGGCAGTAGGTCAGGAGCGCAAAGTTTGCAAGCTTCAACGATCTATTTATGGCTTAAAGCAATCATCCAGACAGTGGAATCTGAGATTTCATCGAGCCATTGTTTCTAATGGGTTTACGATGATTGATGAAGATCACTGTGTGTACGTCAAGCGGTCCAAGGACATTTTTCTGATATTGTCATTATATGTAGATGACATATTATTGGCTGGAAATGACAAGATGATTGTCGCCACTAAAATGTGGTTGTCCTCTACATTTGAGATGAAGGACATGGGTGAGGCGAGCTATGTGCTCGATGTTAAGATCCTTAGGGATCGCTCTAGGAGACTTCTTGGTTTATCTCAAGAGACTTACATTAAGACTATTCTAGAGCGGTTCCAGATGCAGAGCTGCAAACCCATTGACACTCCTGTTGCAAAAGGCGAGAGCCTAAGCCTTGATATGGGTCCTAAGACTCAAGAAGAAAATGAAAAGATGGCCCGTGTTCCCTATGCAAATGCTGTTGGAAGCTTGATGTATGCTATGATGTGTACACGTCCTGACATTTGTTATGCAGTCGGATTGGTGAGTCGTTACCAATCCAACCCAGGATCAGCTCATTGGAAAGCAGTTAAGAGGATATTACGATATCTTAGAGGGACTGCAGATTACACACTTTGCTACCAGAGTTCAGATCTACATCTAGTTGGCTATTGTGATGCTGACTGGGGAGGAGACCTAGATGAGCGTAAGTCTACTTCAGGATATGCTTTCATGCTTAGCGATGGTGCTATTTCTTGGAGCAGTAAGAAGCAATCCTGTATCACCTTATCGACTATGGAGGCTGAGTTTGTGGCTTGTTCATCTGCCATTCAGGAAGCCGTGTGGTTGAGGAGATTCCTTCAGCATTTGGATGTTGTCACACACACTTCAGACCCTGTGACTATCCATTGTGACAGCATGGCTGCACTCGCTTACGCTAAGGATCCTAAATACCACGGCAGAACCAAACACATTGATGTGAGGTTCAACTTTATCAGAGACATTTTGGCGCAGAAAGAAGTGATCCTGGAGCACATCCCTACGAGTCGCATGGTTGCGGACCCTTTGACTAAGCCTATTGCTAGAGATGTTTATCTTACTCATGTTAGGGCTTTAGGACTACGTAGGTGGTGATTTTTTTTATGTGTATTCAGTTGAACTCTTATATTTTTGGGGATATTTATGCCATTAGTATTTATATTTGTTTCTATTACACATTTATGTTTACTACCTTTTGCAATGGTTTGTGAATTAGCATACACAAAATAATTAAATTGATGTTAGCAGGCAAGATTGGCTCACTCACACGAGCAATCGCCCTTAGCGCTAGGTAGCGAGTAAGGATGAGACTAGTGGCTTATAATATTTGGAGCAAATAGAGAAGCTAAAATTATCCACTAGCTATGTCGCCTTGGTTGGAGGCAAGATGAGGTCTTGATTGGAGACCGACCATGGATATGAAAGTACCCATTTTTCCATGAGGTGCCTGTTATGGATAGCCAGATGCGAGATCTCATTTGATGCCTGAGAGGCGAGCAAATAGAGAATTCGAGTTAGACGCTAGGAAGCGACTTGTGCGCTTAAGAGCGACTAGACTAAGATCTGTATGGTGTGTGAGTTTAACATCACTCTTTGGAAGAGTAACTCCACTATAACATGCATTCATACTGCATGTGCTTATCGACCCGTTAGCGAGGTGAAAGAATGGATCCCTGCTTCTTCACCGTGTGAGTCCTAAAAGTCATTTTTTCTTAAATGACTTCATTTTGTGCCTTTTGTGACCTTTGACTATAAGATGAGGAGTTGATGTTTAGCTACTTTGGTATGTTGCCTGCGGTCATATATGATTCGGCCTTAAGGGACATTACTGGGAAAGCGGTCAATTTCAAATTGAATGATATGAGGGTGAAGGGAAGATCATCTAGTTCTACATCTCTGCTCTATATTCACTGTCGACAACTCACATCGCTCTTTAAAGGATGCTGATTGGGTGTGAATATAATGCGGGACCTAGGAGAGTCAAACATGCTCTTTGAGGGATTAGAGATGTTTTTTGGACTGATGTAGCTAGATTGGTCTGGGTACATGAGACACTATTTCTGTTCTTTTTGGGTTGATGTCTTTATACTGACTCATATTGAGTTTCTAGTATAGAGCTCCCACATGCAGGTGTTCGCAGCGGTCGCACGGTGCATTGGCTAGTATGAGATTGTTCTTTTTGGGGAGATTGAGATAGAGATGTGGCAGTGTCATGCCAACTCATGTGCGAGTGGGAGATGTTAGAAATGGGCGCCCATGTGGCATGACCATTTAACATTTTGAACCTGATCCAAATGGGTTTTGAATTTGAATTCAAACCTATTTGGATAACTACTCTGGATATATATATATATATCTATCATATCCTAATATGGATAGATGATATAGATATATGATATTATCTCTAGTAACTTATATGGATAAAGGAGATAATTAGGTTATATATCTTATATATGGGATATGGGTGATGTATGAGATATACAACGTATCATCTCTGTTTTTTCCCATATACAGTTTCTCCCATATACTGACTCTCTCCCATAAACAACAATCAATAAGCTATTTGCACTGTGATTTGTGTGGGTGATATTCACCATTGTAATATCACCCCACTGCTGGGTTGATTGACCAGATTCAGGAAGCACTGATTTACCCACGAGATCCATCAGAGTTCAGAATATTTCAGAAAGGTATGACCTTAAATATTTTTATTCCGCTGCATCATACTTTGTTTACAGTTATGGTTCATTTTTCCAACTATGATAACATAATTGGACGAAGGAGTGTTGAGATTGAAAACTAATTCAAATATTAGAGTTTGAAAAAAAAAAAATTTTGGAGAAATTATACAACAGTCGTAGCATTTAATCATTGTAATAAATTAAACCTTGTGTTTTAAATATATTCATTAAAACTCTAATATTTGAATTATTTTACAATCTCAGCAATCCTTCCTCCAATTAGTTTTCAATATTATAATTATTGTAAACAACAAATTATAATCAATTTATTCATTAATACAATATTTTTAAATTTGATTCATCACATAATATTTTATGTGACTTCCATGCATAGCACATATAAAAAGTAGCAACTTTACTGTTTATATACGAAAGCCAATTTCATGTAAGTACAAAAAAATGAAGATATAATGGCTTGTTTGGTAACCATTTCGTTTTCAATTTATATTTACAAAAATTTAAAAAATTGTTACAAAAACTTGTTTGATAATTTTTTTAGTTTGTAAATGGTTGTCTCAGTTTGTAAATTTGAGAAAAAAACGTAAACTCAAAAAATGAGTTTACATTGATTTTTAAATAGACATTTAAAAATTTGACTAACAAATTTTTTTTTTTTTCAATTATTGTTTTTTCAATTACTTTTTTTTTTCCAATTAATTTTTTTTTCCAATTATAATGTATATGATCCCATTGTCGTAAGTAATAAAAAATAAATATAAATATTTTTCCAGTTTATGTTTTAAAAAAATTTCGAACATTTTGTTCAAATCAAATGTGTTTGTAATTTATATTTTTCTAAAAATATACAAAAATTAATTTATAAAAATTTTGTAAATATAAACCAAAATCTAAATGTTACCAAACGCTAATTGTAAGGTTTATTTATTCTATATGAAAAAATAAAGCAAAGGCCGGCTCTGATTGATAAAGCAAAGTTTATTTATTCTATATACAATGGCATGCTTTAACACGCAAATGATAATTTTTCAAGACGACGACACTTTTGAACCAAAAAATTAGTTACAAATTAAAAACGAGTGAAGAAAATAATAGTTTCGCTAAATAACACCTCCCCCAAATTGTTTCCTTCCCCCCAAAGAAAGTGGTCAGAGAAAGGGTAGGAGAGGGTGGTGATGCTGGGGGAGTGGGGGAAGTTGGCAGCAATGGGGTTAAAAGTGGGGAAGTGATGGCAATGACAACTTGACAAGGGAGGGTGATAAGGTAGTGGTCAATAGCTGTGGGTATAGGGATGGCAATCTGAACCTAACCTGACAGGAACCCGACCCTCCGACCCCGACTTGAGCGGGTTTTTTGCAAAAAAATACCCCCCGACAAGCGGGGGATGGTATTCAAAAATCAATCCCTGATGTTTTTCGGGCTGGGGAAGGTGATATAGTTCTAAGCCCTGGCCCCGGCCCGGCACCGACACCTGTCCTCGCTCTGTTTAGCCTTGATGTAAAATTACGAGTATGCCCCTGTTTATATATATTTGTGTGTTTAGGGTTTGGTTGAATCAATCACAACACAAACACAAGGTCCTTGCTACTTTCTCTCTCTCTCTCTCACTCTCTCTCTCACTCTCACACTCTCACCGCCGCTGTTCTCTCTACTCCCTCACCGTCGCTCCTCCCTCACTGATGATCCCCCCTCATCGCCGATCTTCCCTCACCGCCACTACTGTATAGGTTTTCGCCTCCCTCTTTCTCTTTCATACACGACGTCAACGGCTGCTGCTCACCACTGATCCTCTCTCACCACCACTTCTCCCTCACCGCCGATCTTTAAAGGATATCTCTCTCTCTTTCTTGTTAAACTAGATCTAGGGATTTTAGATCTGAGTGTATATACATACATATATATATATGTATGCATGTATCAGAGTATTGGCCTTAGAGTATGTATTAGAGAATATTTGAGTGTATGTATTATTGTTTTCGACCTCTGTTTTTTATTTATTTATTTTTTTCATGGATATTGAGTGTATATATATATCTGAGTGTATATATGTATGTATCAGAGTATTGGACCTCAGAATATGTATCAGAGTATCAATCTGAGTGTATATATGTCCTGTTACTGTTTTCGACCTCTGGTTTTATATATATATATATAATTTTGTCATGGATACACATAAACTGAGTCCCAAAATGTGTGTTGATAATCTAGGGCATGGATGTGTGTTGATAATCTTTATTTGGTTCCCAAAATGGAGAATCTTGAATCTATTATTTATATATATATATATTTTTTTTCATTTTGTCATGAATACACATAAACTGAGTCCAATTCAGAAGAGATACAGTTTAATTTCACTAGTCTCTGCCACTGTTCTTCTAAAGTTTTGATTTTTAGGATGTGTTTGGATCATGGATTTAGTCTTTGCTACTGTTCTTCTAATGTTGTTACTTATCATTTTAGTATTACTAGCTTTCATGTTGTGTTTATTTCATTGGACTAGATTACATGAGAGACTATTAGGCTTGGGATTAATATTTCTAGAATTACACAATGTTGCCTCTATTTACTTATCATTTTAGTATTACTACATAATTCTAGAATCACACAATGCTGCCTCTGTTTATTTATTTCATGTTATTTTTATAAAGGTAAAAAATGTCAGATGTTAACTCTCAAGTACCAGTTAACTCGCATTTTGAGGTATATATTTGTAAATTTACAAATCATTTAGAAGTTCTATCTTATTTAGTTTAATTTGCATGTTATTAATACTTGTTCATGAATATTATATTTTAGGTTTATTTATGTTTCATGTCTACACACAAAAGAAGTTTTTTGTGATACTTTGCTTAAGTGTATGATGGACTGGAATATTGATAGAAAAATCTCTACTGTTATTGTTGATAATTGCTCTACAAATGATGCCATGATTACCATGTTGATGGATAAGTTGAGTAATACATCGCTTTTGTTGGGTGATACTTTGTTTCATATGCGTTGTTGTGTGCATATTTTGAATTTGATTGTGAAAGATGGACTAAATGTAATACAAGTGGGCGTGGAGAAAATTCGAGAGAGTGTAGCTTATAGGACAGCAACACCAAAAAGACAAGAAAAATTTGAAGAAATAGTCAATCAACTGTGTAATCCACATACTAAGAAATTGGACTTGATTGTGCAACTAGGTGGAATTCAACCTACTTGATGCCTCAGACTGCCTTATTGTATAAGGATGTCTTTTCTCGGTTGAAAAATAGAGAGCCCCAATATAAGATCATGCCAAGTGATGAAGAATGGGAGTTTGCTAGAGAGATTAGTGGGAGATTTAAGATATTTTTTTCTATCATAGAGTTATTTTCTGGTACTAAGTATCCTATAGCCAATGTTTGTTTTCCAGCTTTATGTGAGATTAGGATAACACTATCTCAATGGCTCTCTCTCTTGTGAAATTAAAGTGATTAGAACAATGGCATCAAAAATGGTGAAAAAATTTGATAAATATTGGTTAGTGATACATGGTGTTATTGGAGTCGTTGTTGTACTTGATCCTAGGTATAAGATGAGTGTATTGGAGTTTTATTTTGAAAAACTTTATGGAGACAAAAGCTGAAGATGAAGTTGATAGAGTTCATCAGATTTGTTATGATTTGTTGCAAGAGTATCAGCACCGAGTTGGTATGGAGACCGATGTTGTTGATGACTGTTTTATTCATCCATAAATTGTTACAAAGACTCTTTCAGAGTATGATTTATTTATTAGTAGAAAAAGAAGTAAAAAAAATGAAGAATGTAAGATCAGAGTTGGACCATTATCTAGAAGATGATGTTTTGCCAAGAATTTCAGGTTTTGATGTTTTGAATTAGTGGAAAGCCAATGGACCAAAGTATTCGACCTTACAGGCAATTGCTAGGGATATTTTAGTTATTCTTGTATCCACTGTTGCTTCTAAGTCAGCATTTAGTAGTAGTGGAAGGTTAGTGAGTCCACATCGTAGTAGATTTCATCCAAACACATTAGAAGCATTAATGTGTGCACAAAGTTGGTTGTGGGGTGCAGAGATGAAAGGTACTCATATTATTATTTCATCCAATCTACATATTATTATTTCACTTTTATATTACCATGGAATAATTTCAATACTAAATCTATATTCTTTACTTTTTAGGGAATTCAACATTGGAATCGGTGGGCTATGCGACTGTATATGATGATGATGAGATCGATTCGGATAAGTCGTGTGCCACTTTTGTGTTAGTTGTCATCTTTCTTTCTTTTTTTGTTTTAATTGTTAACATTTTTTACATCTTATTATTAGTATTGATTATTTTTTTTTTTTTTTTTCCTTTTGTTATTTAAAATGATAAAAGTTGTGGTGTGATTGTATCAGAGTATTGGAGAAACAATGTTGTTGTTGTTGTTGTTTTTTTTTTTTTTTTTTTTTTCACAATAGATTTGGTTTTTTTATATTGTGATGCATTTTTTTTTATTATTATATTTTTATTTTTTGGGTAGCCTATCCCTTACGGGCTGGGCTTGGGACTAATTATTCTCTTTGCAACTTGCTAAATTTTCCTTTGTGCGGGCTGCTGGATGGAATATGCTATTTGAATATGTTGAAAATATGTTGACATATGCTATTGATAGATTGCCATCCCTATTGATAGATATGCTATTTGAATATGTTGCAAATATGTTGACAAATATGTTTGAAAATATGTGGACAAATATGCTATTTGAAAATATGTTGGCAGATATGCTATTGAGTGGAGCTTGAATATGCTATTTGAATATCTTTTGTGTGGAGCTTGGATAGGATATATTGACAAATATGCTATTTTTTAATTTGAAGATATGTCATTTACAGATCATTGTGAATTTGAAGATATGCTATTTTCGAATTTGAATTTGAAGATATTTACAAATCACTATTAATCTTTCATTTGAATAAAAAAAATAAAAATAAAAATAAAAAATCTGATATGCTACTGTAATTTGGTGATTTTTCGGGATCAGGGTCGGGAACGGGGGTGGGGGTGGGGGTGGGGAAGGGGGGCGATGGGCTTCCCGTCGGGGATTGGGGGCAGGGACGGGGAATTTATCACTTTCGGGGATTGGGGACGGGGAGTGTAGTCCTCGGCCCCGGCCCGCCTTGTTAATCTGCATTAGTTTCAGTTGATTTAAACTTATTAAAAAAGAAATCGGTGTAATTATGCTAAAATTATGAAACTTATAATTTCTCAAAATTTCAAGAAAAGTTAGTGTAATTTACTCTTAATTTTACTCATAACTGAATGTTTATTTGATTGGTTGGTTATCATCGAAATCTTGGCCTCTGAACCTCTCTAGGCCATAGACAGTTTAGACATTGCAATTACATTGTGTAATTTTGATCATAAATTAAGAAGAAGAACAAGGCGAAGGAAGAATGTATGGTTTGAAGAAGGAAAAAACAGAAAAAGAAAAAGGAAAACAAAGTGAAAAGGATGACGAAGATGTTACAATATCTAAGAAAGAGATAGAAAGAGAATATTTTATTATGTGTATATTTAATATTATGCCACTTATAATACAGTGAAGAGACCTATATATAGGTAAGGTAAGAGTGGGTAGCAAGAAAGCTATAGAAATATGTTAATATAGTAAAACCTAATTACAACATCTAATATACATAGTGAATATAATATATGTACCATATTTACTAATAACCCGCTTCAAACTCAAAGTGGTTATAAAGAGACGAACTAGAGTTTGGAAAGAGAAAATAAATAAAATAAAATAAAATAAAATAAAAATAATAATGCTGGAAGATAGTTTATTATCGTATCAGACCGTTGTAGGAGTAGGGCCGGAGCGAGCTAATGTTGGGAGACAGTTTATGGTTGCGCCGAACCATTGTAGGAATATGGCCTGAGCTAATAGAGCTAATGTTGGGAGACAGTTTATGGTCATACTAGACCGTTGTAAGAACAGGGCCAAAGCTAACAGAGCTAATACCGGGAGACAATTTAGGATCGTTCCAAATCATTGTAAGAGAAGAATGGGTGTTGACCCAGCAAACGTGGCACATACGTAACTTATGACGTGGTGCTAAGCGGTGATGGTAACAGATGAAAGAGTGAGCCAATGGATAGTTTGGAAGGGAACCATGTGTGCTAGGGAGTAGCTTGGAAATGAACCATGTGTGCCAAGGGGACTACTTAGGGAGTGTGCCAAGGGGATGGCTTAGGTGATACGCCAATGTGGCAGCTTGGGTGGTGCACCAAGAGGGTAGCTTAGGTGGTGGTGTGCCAAGGGGCAGCTTAGGGAGTGCGCTAAGGAGGGCGGCCTGAGTGGTGCACCAAATGGGCGACTTGGGTGGTGGTGCGCCAAGGCGGTTTAGATGGTGTGCCAGGGAATGACATGGGTAGTGCACCAAAGGGTTACTTGGATGGTACGCCAAGGGACCGGCGGCTTAGATGGTGCGCTAGGGGCAACTTGGGTGGTTTGCCTGGTGTATCACAGTACTCACCATGATATAGGTATATTACCCTCTCTCAAACTCAAATAAGTTTTAAGATAGAAACCTATTTGAGGTTGAAAGAGAGAGAACTAAGAGCGAGCAGAAGTACAAAAAAAAAAAAATATATATATATATATAAAAGATTGCGAGTAAAAAATATATATATGATAGAGATAGTTGGGGTAGGAATAAATCAATGGATACATGAAGAGATCACCACGAAGTGCTACTGAAAGAAAAATACGGTAGTGGAATGGGTTAAAGTTCGGCGGCGGCCAAGGCAAGGTTGCCGTCCGCCAGTGAAACAAAATTACTAAGTACTTAACCTAATTCTTGTACCATGTTATAATATCTAAGAGAGAGAGAGAGTATTATATTATATATATATTCAATATTATGTCTCTTACAATTCAATGAAGAGGCCTATATATAGGCAAGGTGAGAGTGAGTACCAAGAAAATTATGAAAGTATTCTAATATAGTAAAACCTAATTACAACATTTAATGCATATATATATATTGAATAGAAAAATGTATGTTTTCACTTTTTCTCTACTATTATTTATGATTTTGTCCTCAGATTGCTCAACAATTTATATGTGATCATATAGAGTGGCTCAAACTCAAACTCTCAAATCTTATTTTTAGATTTTTATTGCTTGGCCAACTCTTGCATGGGGTTAAACCACCAAAACAATTAATTTTGAGTATTCTGCTTTTTGGCAGACAATTGAATGAGTTTGAATTCATTTACTGTGTGGGGTTCAATCATCACCCCCACCACCCCCCCACAGACACGTGGCAGGTGGTGATTGGAGGAGAAGAAATAAAAAAAAAAGAAAGAAAGAAAAAGTAGCCAATCAAATGAAGAGGGGGGTCAAGGGGATGGGAAAAAAAGGAGGTCCAAGTCATTATTCTTACTGTGTGGAATAGAGAGAAGTTAGTTGTAGAATGAAGGTTAATTGGGTGGTTTCTTTTTAGGGTTGGTTTGGGGTGTCCTAAAAAAGTGTACTTTTTGTCTTTTTACGAAAAGATGTGCAGAAAAGTAGAGAGATGATGTGATAGAAAAAAGATAAAAAGATGGATTATATAGTAGATGCCAAACTAGCCCTTACATAGATTCCTTAATATATGCTGTACCGAAGAATCCTTAAAATACGTAGAAGTCTTTGGGTGGCTTCAATGATGGGCACCGGCGGAGGTTAGGCGAAGAGGCTAATTAAGAGGGTCGAAGAAAAATGGTGGAAAGGGACTTATTTTTTTCTTTTTTATTTTTGAGATTGGATCGGTCAAGATGAGAGCAATTTAATAAATTTATATTGTTATTTAATGGTGTTCGCTAATAGGGCAAGTTAGTGATATGTTTTTAATAATAAAGGGAATTACACTGGTATTTTACAAATATTGGAACAGTCGTTTTACCTGCATTAATTGATATATTACTTAATTTATCAAATATATTATAATATTATTATTTTAAAATTATGACTCCATCTATATAACATATCATCTATTAATATATTAATTGATATACCAATTAATTTGTATGACTTTATTTATAGGAAAATGACTTGAACCCTCATAAGGAGCACCCCCTTGACCCTTCCTCTCTCTCATTGATTAATTTTTTATTTTTCCTTCTCCTCCAATCATCAATCGCTACGTATGTATGTATGAAGGTAGTGGGGTGCTAATTGGAGGGTTTCAATCGCTTCTCTTATTTATATTCGAAGGGTGTGAGTGTAATTTACCGTTGAAAGGCACCTTTTATTAGGCGGTTCGGTGAAATAACATATTATTTAAATGAAAAAAAGGTGACGGTAGTGACCAGTGTTATTTTACAAATGAAAGGGCGCCTTTGATTACGCGGTTCGGTGAAATAAAATATTATTTAAATGAAAAAAAATTGACGTAGTGACCAGTGTTATTTTACAAATATTGAAAGGACACCTTTGATTATGCGGTTCGGTGAAATAAAATATTATTTAAATGAAAAAAAAGTGACGTAGTGACCAGTGTTATTTTACAAATATTGAAAGGGCACCCTTGATTATGCGGTTCGGTGAAATAAAATATTATTTAAATGAAAAAAAGGTGTCGTAGTGACTGGTGTTATTTTACAAATATTAAAAGGCACCTTTGATTACGCGGTTCGGTGAAATAAAATATTATTTAAATGAAATAAAGTTATTAATGGTGGTTGGTCCAAATAAAAAAAGATTTGAATTGCTTAAGTAAAAGTCTCGAGTTTGAATTTTTGTAGATGCATCAAACTCTTTTAGGAGAATACCCCGCATATATGTCTGACAACTTTCCCGACGGATTAATCATGAATCCAAAAAATCTGAAAATACCGTGACACACCTAAAAATAATGAAATAAAGTTGACTTTCTTGGAAGTGGAATCTGAAAATGTGTTTTTGTAGACCAGTTTTTGTGTTGAAAATCGTTTTGGTTGATTTTTTGTTTATAATATTATTTATATGTAGGGTTTGGGAAGTGTGTTTTTTACGATTTTTTGAGCTAAAATCTACGAAAAGAAATAATAGGTTAAAATAATTAATAAGATAAAATGTCAAATCAAATCCATAATTATTTTATTTTTTCTCTCACAAACATCATATCTAACTATAAAAAAATTCAACTATCTTCCTAAATACAAAAATTTTAACCTATTGAAATAGTCAAAAACTAAAATAACCTACTAAAATAACAATTTCCCAAACACCTACCTAGTATCTTATGTATTTTTTTTTTTTGTTTTTTGGAGTGAAAATCATTGGTTAGTTATCAGATTCTTATTATAAGTGCTCAAAGTCTTAGGTCTCGTTTGGGAACAGGCTAATTTAGTAACTTTTTGACTATTTGGTTAAAATATGAGCTAAAAAAAACTAGTATGTTTGGGATAACTTTTTAGCTTGTTACGAAAAGATGTGCAAACAGTAGAGAGAAAAAAAAAAAATCTTTGATTTTTTAGTATGAGTTGTTGACTTTTTGACTTTTTAAATAATTTTTTAACTTTTTGACTAAACCGACCTATTACCAAACGAGGCCTTAAAAAAAAAAAAAAAAAAAAAAAAAAAAAAAAAAAAAAAAAAAAAAACTAATCACACTACAACCCTTGGTCGTTATCTTTTGTGGTCTACCATGTCAATAAATATAGCACTTCTATCATCATCAGACGACACTATGTCAATAACTCTGGTGATTCGGCAGCAAAGGCCATGGGCAGCATCTCCAAACCAAGGCCACTTGACAACCAAGCTACCACCACTTCAATTGCCTCCACCACAACGACCGACAACAATGATTACCACGACGGAGCTGCTGCACTTTCTAACATGATTCGTCAAGATCTTATTTTCGTGAAAGAGGCCATGGCAGAGGTTCAGAAGTACGCAGATCAGATGAATTTGCAGATCAAAAAGGCCTGTGAGAAATTTAAGGAGCTTGAAACAAGAGGAGGCAGTGAGAGAGAGCTTGGCAAACTGAAAAAGACAGTCAAGAAGTTCAAATCTCAGATCCTTCAAAGTTTAGAATCCATTATGCTGATTCCGAACAACGTCCGAATCCATGGTTAGATGGATCCATTAACAGAAGCAGCAACCAAATCCATGCAAACAAGAAGGCCGATGACCATGATAACATATCGCAAAGCTTACGCGAGGGCCCAAAGTTCGAGCAAACCACTGCGTTTAAACAATTCAAGATATCTTTCCTTGGCCTCAACTCCACATTAAGAGTCTGTTTGTTATGTTTCTTGAGGTTCCCAGAAATGGTTGCTATAAAGAAAAAGCTTATGATTTATTGGTGGATTGGAGAGGAACTTTTATCCCCTATCCCAATGGACCAAAAAACAGGACTACTGTTGGGGAAGACAGCAGAGGATTTGGGCAATGAGTTCATGGATGAGCTTATTGCAAAGGGATTCATTGAGCCTATCTACAAAAACTGCAGCTTGGTTGTGGACTGCTGCAGGATGCGGCCTCATATTCGTTCAGCTTTAACCATTGTCGCTGAGAGGTTTGCCTTCAGTCCAATTTGTCCTCCAAGTTTTGCTCAATATCATGAAAACCGATGCTTGCTTAACATCAGTGAGGCTATTATTGATGACATGCTTGAAAATTTTCCGGAGGTGAACCGTTTGAAAATTCTTTACTTGGGAAGGTGGCAGAGCTCGGCCACACATCACATTGAACTGGCTGACAACAAAATTCTCCATGGACTGAAGAATATGAATCAATTGAGGTTTCTTAGCCTTCGAGGTATTTCTATGATTACAGTGCTTCCCTCATTCATTTTACAGCTCACTAATCTCAAGATCCTTGATCTTAAAGCATGTCACAATCTTGAGGTGGTTCCAAATGGGATCGGTTTGCTCAAGAGTTTGACACACTTGGAGATGTCTGAGTGTTACTTTTTAGATCATATGCCCAAGACTCTTGGTTCATTATTACAACTCGAAGTCCTTAAGGGATTTGTTATTGGACATTCAACAGATAAAAAGTCATGTACTATACATGTTAGTGCAGCACCATGAGAAGTGCAGCACCATGAGAATTGTTAGTGCAGCACCATTGTAGTGCAGCACCATCTCCACTACCCAAATGGACAACCCACTTTGAGAGTGGAAGGAGGTTGGTGGCAACCAATCACCTCCTCCCTCAATTGTGTATAAATTGAGGTGAGGAGGAGGGGTTGATATCAGAACAACAACAAGCTGTGAGTAAACACAGAGAGAATTGAGAGAGTGAGAGTGTATGTGAGAAAGAGAAGTTCTGTAATCTTTTTTTTTCTCCGGATAATACATTACTCTCCGTGGACGTAGGCAATTGCCGAACCACGTAAATATTGTTGTGTTCTTGTGTGGTATTGTTATCTGGTGTCCGACAGGCCTAACAAGTGGTATCAGAGCCGGTGTTGTGCATTTTCGGAAAAACAGAGTGTTGTTCCAAAACTTGCCCAGAAATCAAAGTGGTTAAAATCCACGTTTGATCACACCAGATTGAAGTACTCGACGAGACGAGCACAGAGGTGAAAACCGCGTCAAAAATGGAGATTGTAGGAGTCCTCACGCGCCACACGCGCACTTGACGCCGTTCTCACGCGTAGGCGACTGGATGCACGCGCTCCACGCGCGAACCCAGGGAAGAAGACGACCCTTCTGTTTATATAATAAATACACATTGGTGAAGTTAGAAAACACAAGGGCTGTGTTGGCACAGTGGCTAAAACCCAACGGTTGTTACTGAAGGTCAGGAGTTCAAAACTCCTTGAAGGCAAGTTCTTTTTTTTTAAATCCACTTGAGCCAAGCGCCCAGTCAGCGCCACGTCATCACCACGTCAGCGCCCAGTCATCGCCACGTCAACTGCCACGTAGGTGACACGTGTTAGAATTCGAGACACGTGGCGGCCACGTCAGCCTGCCGTTGACCAGTCCTCCTCCGGAGGAGTGATCCCCTGCTGCGCGGCTAAGGTACACCTGCAGATCTCAACCGTCAAAACTGTTTTGGCTTGATCTGAGCCATTCTGAGTCCGTTTTTGACAATCCAATAGTGTTTTTCGACTATTTAGAGTATTCCGGACACATCCGTACGGTCAGATTTTGCATTTGAATTTTTTTTTTGTAAAAAGACAGAACACGATGGAGGCTTCCACATCCACTTCAGATTCTATGTTCAAGTTAACTCCTTCCAATTATGCCAATTTGAAGGCCACGGATGGAAGACATCCTATTTTTAAAAGACTTGCATGATCCCATTTTTATAAAGGGGGTTAAACCTGAAGGAGTGAAAGATAATGACTGGATAAAGATGAACCGCAAGACTAATCGCTTGTATCAGACAATGGATAGACCACAGTGTGTTCCATCATATTTGCCGAAGAGACAGATGCCTATGTTCTCTTGCACAATGTTAAACGACATGTACCAGTCAAAGACCGCCCGAAACAAAGCCTTGGTGATGAGAAGGCTAGTAAATCTGAAGTTGAAGAATGGTGTGTCTATTGCTGAGCACACCAGTGAATTCAAAAATCTGGTGAATCAGCTTGCAACCGTCAAGATGCGAATTGGACGATGAAATGCAAGCCGTACTACTGCTCAGTTCTTTACCAGACAGCCGGGAGACATTGGTGGTTTCTCTCAGCACCTCTGCACCAGAAGGGAAACTGACCATGAGTATGGTCACAGACGCCATGTACAATGAAGAGACAAGAAGGAAAGACATGGGGGGTAATCAGTCCCATAATCAATCCCATGCTCTTGTCACAGAAGATAGAAGGCAGAGACAGAGGTAAAGGAAGAGGTAGAGGAAGAAGCAAGAGTAGAGGCAGCTGGAACAGCAGGAGTAAATCCATGAGACAACAAAGGTCGAGGTAACTCCAGCTTCACTTGCTTATCACTGTGGCCAGGAGGGTCACATAAAGAGAAACTGCCCAAACCGGAAAGAGAAAGAGCCAAAGTAGTAAGTCAAAAGGAGATGAGAACACAACAGCCACAACAACTGATGAAATACTTCTTGCAGTTGGTGAAGAGGAAGATTGCCTTCACGTGGTTGACCACAACTACACAGAATGGGTGATAGACACAGCTGCATCCTATCACCGCCACTTCCCACAGAGAACTCTTCAGCTCTTACAACGTTGGAGATTTTGGCACTGTTCGAATGGGGAATTCTAGCTATTCGAAGATTGTGGGTATTGGAAACATTAGTATTCAAACTAATGTCGGAAACAAGCTGGTTCTCAAAGATATGAGGCATGTTCCCAGATTTACGCCTCAATCTTATCTCCGGAAGCGCCCTGGACCCGACAGGGCTATACAAGTACATTCGGAATGGCCGTTGGAAGCTGACAGGAGGAGCTTTGACAATCGCCAGAGGAGAGATGTCTTCAACACTATATAAGACTCAAACGAAGATCTGTCTGGAAAGTCTTAATGCCAGCAGAAGACAAGGAGTCACCGGACTTATGGCACAGAAGACTGGCTCACATGAGTGAGAAGGGATTGCATCTATTGGCAAAGCAATCCAGGATACCCTTATCCAAAGAGAGTGTCTTGAAGCCCTGTGATCATTGCCTTTATGGCAAGCAACATCGAGTATCATTCAGTTCAACGAGCAAGAGGAAAACAGAAGTGCTCAATATGGTATACTCGGATGTTTGTAGCCCAATCGATGTGGAGTCATATGGCGGCCGCAAGTATTTTCTGACTTTCATTGATGATGCATCAAGGAAGTTGTGGGTGTATTTCCTGAAGACAAAGGATGAGGTATTTCAGCACTTTCAGGAGTTCCATGCAATGGTAGAAAGAGAGACTGGGAAGAAGTTGAAGTGTCTTCGCACAGACAATGGAGGCGAGTACACTTCCAATGCTTTTGCAGCATACTGTGCCAGCAGAGGTATCCGGCACGAGACAACAATTCCCGGCACCCCACAACACAATGGTGTGGCAGAAAGGATGAACTGCACTATTATGGAAAGAGTCAGATGTATGCTCAAAATGGCAAAGTTGCCAAAGTCATTCTGGGCAGAAGCCGCCCGTACAGCCTGTTACCTCATCAACAGGTCGCCTTCAGTCCCGTTGAATTTTGCGATACCTAAAGAAGTCTGGTCCAGAAGAAAGGTATCATATTCTCACTTGAGAGTCTTCGGGTGTAAGGCCTTTGCACACATCTCCAAGGAAAACAGACAGAAGCTTGATGACAAGTCCACTCCATGCATATTTGTGGGCTATTCAGATGCAGCATTTGGGTACAGGATGTGGGACCCAGTGAACAAAAAGATATTCAGGAGCAGAGATGTTGTGTTCCAAGAAGATCAGACAATAGCAGATTTTGAGAAATCTGCAAAGTCCAGAGATGTCATCACTCCAGACCTGTTTCCATCTCCCAAGCCATCACAAAATGCTAGATGTGATGATGTGCAACAAGAAGTGCCAGAGTTGCAAGATCCTATGCCAGAAATTGAGGATCAGGAGGAAAGAGATGAAGACCCGGATGAAGAGGGTATTGAGCAGGGGGAGCAACCCCCTCAAACAGAGGCAACTGGGTCTCAGTTGCGGAGATCTGGAAGAGCTGCCGTGCCATCAACCAAATATCCCGCTTCCCAGTATATTTTGATTACTGATGAGGGGGAGCCCGAGAGTTTTTCGGAAGCCAAGAGTCATACAGAGAAAGACTGTTGGATGCAAGCCATGCAGGAGGAGATGAGTTCTTTGCAGAAGAACCACACTTATGAGCTTGTTCCACTTCCAAGAGACAGGAGAGCCTTGAAGAACAAATGGGTGTATAAGTTGAAGAAAGATGGAAACGGTAAACTATTGCAGCATAAAGCTCGTTTGGTGGTCAAAGGCTTTGGGCAGAAGAAAGGAATTGATTTTGATGAGATCTTCTCCCCAGTTATGAAGATGACTTCTATTTGAGTAGCTCTGGGATTAGCAGCTCGCTTGAATCTGGAAGTAGAACAAATGGATGTCAAGACTGCCTTTCTCCATGGTGAGTTGGAGGAAGAGATCTACATGGAGCAACCAGAAGGATTTGAAGTTAAAGGAAAACAGAATCTAGTCTGCAAATTGAAGAAGAGTCTCTACGGCCTGAAACAGGCGCCGAGACAATGGTACAAGAAGTTTGATTCATTTATGGTGGATCACGAGTACACAAGAACGGTGGCAGACCAATGTGTATATTTCCGCAGGTTTTCGGATGAAAACTTCATTATCCTACTGTTGTATGTCGATGATATGCTGATCATCGGACATGATACTACTATGATCAACAAGTTGAAAAAGGACTTGTCGCATTATTTTGATATGAAGAATTTAGGCCCAGCACAGCAAATTTTGGACATGAAGATTGTTCGTGACAGGAAAGCCAAGAAGATATGGCTGTCACAGGAGAAATATGTTGAACGAGTAATTGAAAGGTTCAACATGAAAGATGCTAAGCCAGTCAGCACACCACTGGCCAACCATTTCAATGTGTCAAAGCGTTTGTGTCCCACAACCAGCTCTGAAAGGAAAGAAATGGAGGCAATGCCTTATTCTTTTGCAGTAGGAAGTTTGATGTATGCAATGGTGTGTACCCGACCAGATATAGCTCACGCAGTTAGCGTTGTGAGCAGATTCCTCGCCAATCCAGGAAAGGAGCATTGGGAGGCAGTCAAATGGATTCTTCGGTACTTGAAGGGAACTTCAAGGATTTGTTTATGTTTCGGGGGAGCTGAACGAATTTTGGAGGGTTTTACAGATGCCGATATGGCAGGTGATCTTGATGGTAGAAAGTCTACATCAGGATTTCTATTCACCTTTGCAGGGGGAGCTGTTTCATGGCAGTCCAAACTACAAAAGTGTGTTTCTTTATCTACAACAGAGGCAGAGTACATTGCTGCCGCAGATGCTGGAAAGGAAATGCTGTGGTTAAAGCGGTTTCTCCAAGAATTGGGTCTACAGCAAGAAGAATACAAGGTACATTGTGATAGTCAAAGTGCAATTGGTTTGAGCAAGAATTCCATGTACCATTCACGTACAAAACACATTGATGTCCGGTATCATTGGATACGAGAAGTGATGGAAAAACAACTGATGAAGCTAGTGAAGATTCACACAGACAAGAATCCTTCTGACATGATGACCAAGGGTGTCACCAGAGACAAACTGGAAGTTTTTGCAAGAATCTGACCGGGATGGACTTCAAGTGAGAAGTCAGTTGTCCATGTGGGCGTGGAGGGGGAGAATTGTTAGTGCAGCACCATGAGAATTGTTAGTGCAGCACCATTGTAGTGCAGCACCATCTCCACTACCCAAATGGACAACCCACTTTGAGAGTGGAAGGAGGTTGGTGGCAACCAATCACCTCCTCCCTCAATTGTGTATAAATTGAGGTGAGGAGGAGGGGTTGATATCAGAACAACAACAAGCTGTGAGTAAACACAGAGAGAATTGAGAGAGTGAGAGTGTATGTGAGAAAGAGAAGTTCTGTAATCTTTTTTTTTCTCCGGATAATACATTACTCTTCGGCAATTGCCTACGTCCACGGAGAGTAATGTATTATCCGGAGAAAAAAAAAGATTACAGAACTTCTCTTTCTCACATACACTCTCACTCTCTCAATTCTCTCTGTGTTTACTCACAGCTTGTTGTTGTTCTGATATCAACCCCTCCTCCTCACCTCAATTTATACACAATTGAGGGAGGAGGTGATTGGTTGTCACCAACCTCCTTCCACTCTCAAAGTGGGTTGTCCATTTGGGTAGTGGAGATGGTGCTGCACTACAATGGTGCTGCACTAACAATTCTCATGGTGCTGCACTAACAATACCTCCACGCCCACATGGACAACTGACTTCTCACTTGAAGTCCATCCCGGTCAGATTCTTGCAAAAACTTCCAGTTTGTCTCTGGTGACACCCTTGGTCATCATGTCAGAAGGATTCTTGTCTGTGTGAATCTTCACTAGCTTCATCAGCTGTTTTTCCATCACTTCTCGTATCCAATGATACCGGACATCAATGTGTTTTGTACGTGAATGGTACATGGAATTCTTGCTCAAATCAATTGCACTTCGACTATCACAATGTACCTTGTATTCTTCTTGCTGTAGACCCAATTCTTGGAGAAACCGTTTTAACCACAGCATTTCCTTTCCAGCATTTGCGGCAGCAATGTACTCTGCCTCTGTTGTAGATAAAGCAACACACTTTTGTAGTTTGGACTGCCATGAAACAGCTCCCCCTGCAAAGGTGAATAGAAATCCTGATGTAGACTTTCTACCATCAAGATCACCTGCCATATCGGCATCTGTAAAACCCTCCAAAATTGGTTCAGCTCCCCCGAAACATAAACACATCCTTGAAGTTCCCTTCAAGTACCGAAGAATCCATTTGACTGCCTTCCAATGCTCCTTTCCTGGATTGGCGAGGAATCTGCTCACAACGCCAACTGTGTGAGCTATATCTGGCTGGGTACACACCATTGCATACATCAAACTTCCTACTGCAGAAGAATAAGGGATTGCCTCTATTTCTTTCCTTTCAGAGCTGGTTGTGGGACACAGACGCTTTGACACATTGAAATGGTTAGCCAGTGGTGTGCTGACTGGCTTAGCATCTTTCATGTTGAACCTTTCAATTATCCGTTCAACATATTTCTCCTGTGACAGCCATATCTTCTTGGCTTTCCTGTCACGAACAATCTTCATGCCCAAAATTTGCTGTGCTGGGCCTAAATTCTTCATATCAAAATACTGCGACAAGTCCTTTTTCAACTTGTTGATCATAGTAGTATCATGTCCGATGATCAGCATATCATCGACATACAACAGTAGGATAATGAAGTTTACATCCGAAAACCTGCGGAAATATACACATTGGTCTGCCACCGTTCTTGTGTACTCGTGATCCACCATAAATGAATCAAACTTCTTGTACCATTGTCTCGGCGCCTGTTTCAGGCCGTAGAGACTCTTCTTCAATTTGCAGACTAGATTCTATTTTCCTTTAACTTCAAATCCTTCTGGTTGCTCCATGTAGATCTCTTCCTCCAACTCACCATGGAGAAAGGCAGTCTTGACATCCATTTGTTCTACTTCCAGATTCAAGCGAGCTGCTAATCCCAGAGCTACTCGAATAGAAGTCATCTTCACAACTGGGGAGAAGATCTCATCAAAATCAATTCCTTTCTTCTGCCCAAAGCCTTTGACCACCAAACGAGCTTTATGCTGCAATAGTTTACCGTTTCCATCTTTCTTCAACTTATACACCCATTTGTTCTTCAAGGCTCTCCTGTCTCTTGGAAGTGGAACAAGCTCATAAGTGTGGTTCTTCTGCAAAGAACTCATCTCCTCCTGCATGGCTTGCATCCAACAGTCTTTCTCTGTATGACTCTTGGCTTCCGAAAAACTCTCGGGCTCCCCCTCATCAGTAATCAAAATATACTGGGAGGCGGGATATTTGGTTGATGGCACGGCAGCTCTTCCAGATCTCCGCAACTGAGACCCAGTTGCCTCTGTTTGAGGGGGTTGCTCCCCCTGCTCAATACCCTCTTCATCCGGGTCTTCATCTCTTTCCTCCTGATCCTCAATTTCTGGCATAGGATCTTGCAACTCTGGCACTTCTTGTTGCACATCATCACATCTAGCATTTTGTGATGGCTTGGGAGATGGAAACAAGTCTGGAGTGATGACATCTCTGGACTTTGCAGATTTCTCAAAATCTGCTATTGTCTGATCTTCTTGGAACACAACATCTCTGCTCCTGAATATCTTTTTGTTCACTGGGTCCCACATCCTGTACCCAAATGCTGCATCTGAATAGCCCACAAATATGCATGGAGTGGACTTGTCATCAAGCTTCTGTCTGTTTTCCTTAGAGATGTGTGCAAAGGCCTTACACCCGAAGACTCTCAAGTGAGAATATGATACCTTTCTTCTGGACCAGACTTCTTCAGGTATCGCAAAATTCAACGGGACTGAAGGCGACCTGTTGATGAGGTAACAGGCTGCACGAGCGGCTTCTGCCCAGAATGACTTTGGCAACTTTGCCATTTTGAGCATACATCTGACTCTTTCCATAATAGTGCGGTTCATCCTTTCTGCCACACCATTGTGTTGTGGGGTGCCGGGAACTGTTGTCTCGTGCCGGATACCTCTGCTGGCACAGTATGCTGCAAAAGCATTGGAAGTGTACTCGCCTCCATTGTCTGTGCGAAGACACTTCAACTTCTTCCCAGTCTCTCTTTCTACCATTGCATGGAACTCCTGAAAGTGCTGAAATACCTCATCCTTTGTCTTCAGGAAATACACCCACAACTTCCTTGATGCATCATCAATGAAAGTCAGAAAATACTTGCGGCCGCCATATGACTCCACATCGATTGGGCCACAAACATCCGAGTATACCATATTGAGCACTTCTGTTTTCCTCTTGCTCGTTGAACTGAATGATACTCGATGTTGCTTGCCATAAAGGCAATGATCACAGGGCTTCAAGACACTCTCTTTGGATAAGGGTATCCTGGATTGCTTTGCCAATAGATGCAATCCCTTCTCACTCATGTGAGCCAGTCTTCTGTGCCATAAGTCCGGCGACTCCTTGTCTTCTGCTGCATTAAGACTTTCCAGACAGATCTTCGTTTGAGTCTTATATAGTGTTGAAGACATCTCTCCTCTGGCGATTGTCAAAGCTCCTCCTGTCAGCTTCCAACGGCCATTTCCGAATGTACTTGTATAGCTCTGTCGGTCCAGGGCGCTTCCGGAGATAAGATTGAGGCGTAAATCTGGAACATGCCTCACATCTTTGAGAACCAGCTTGTTTCCGACATTAGTTTGAATACTAATGTTTCCAATACCCACAATCTTCGAATAGCTAGAATTCCCCATTCGAACAGTGCCAAAATCTCCAACGTTGTACGAGCTGAAGAGTTCTCTGTGGGAAGTGGCGTGATAGGATGCAGCTGTGTCTATCACCCATTCTGTGTAGCTGTGGTCAACCACGTGAAGGCAATCTTCCTCTTCACCAACTGCAAGAAGTATTTCATCAGTTGTTGTGGCTGTTGTGTTCTCATCTCCTTTTGACTTACTGCTTTGGCCTTTCTCTTTCCGGTTTGGGCAGTTTCTCTTTATGTGACCCTCCTGGCCACAGTGATAGCAAGTGAAGCTGGAGTTACCTCGACCTTTGTTGTCTCTGGATTTACTCCTGCTGTTCCAGCTGCCTCTACTCTTGCTTCTTCCTCTACCTCTCTTTTACCTCTGTCTCTGCCTCTATCTTCTGTGACAAGAGCATGGGATTGATTATGGGAGTGATTACCCCCCATGTCTTTCCTTCTTGTCTCTTCATTGTACATGGCGTCTGTGACCATACTCATGGTCAGTTTCCCTTCTGGTGCAGAGGTGCTGAGAGAAACCACCAATGTCTCCCAGCTGTCTGGTAAAGAACTGAGCAGTAGTACGGCTTGCATTTCATCGTCCAATCGCATCTTGACGGTTGCAAGCTGATTCACCAGATTTTTGAATTCACTGGTGTGCTCAGCAATAGACACACCATTCTTCAACTTCAGATTTACTAGCCTTCTCATCACCAAGGCTTTGTTTCGGGCGGTCTTTGACTGGTACATGTCGTTTAACATTGTCCAAAGAACATAGGCATCTGTCTCTTCGGCAATATGATGGAACACACTGTGGTCTATCCATTGTCTGATACAAGCGATAGTCTTGCGGTTCATCTTTATTCAGTCATCATCTTTCACTCCTTCAAGTTTAACCCCCTTTATAAAAATGGGATCATGCAAGTCTTTTAAAAATAGGATGTCTTCCATCCGTGGCCTCCAAATTGCATAATTGAAAGGAGTTAACTTGAACATAGAATCTAAAGTGGATGTGGAAGCCTCCATCGTGTTCTGTCTTTTTACAAAAAAAAATTCAAATGCAAAATATGACCGTACGGATGTGTCCGGAATACTCCAAATAGTCGAAAAACACTATTGGATCGTCAAAAACGGACTCAGAATGGCTCAGATCAAGCCAAAACAGTTTTGACGGTTCAGATCTGCAGGTGTACCTTAGCCGCGCAGCAGCGGATCACTCCTCCGGAGGAGGACTGGTCAACGGCAGGCTGACGTGGCCGCCACGTGTCTCGAATTCTAACACGTGTCACCTACGTGGCAGTTGACGTGGCGCTGACGTGGCGCTGACTGGGCGCTTGGCTCAAGTGGATTTAAAAAAAAAGAACTTGCCTTCAAGGAGTTTTGAACTCCTGACCTTCAGTAACAACCGTTGGGTTTTAGCCACTGTGCCAACACAGCCCTTGTGTTTTCTAACTTCACCAATGTGTATTTATTATATAAACAGAAGGGTCGTCTTCTTCCCTGGGTTCGCGCGTGGAGCGCGTGCATCCAGTCGCCTACGCGTGAGAACGGCGTCAAGTACGCGTGTGGCGCGTGAGGACTCCTACAATCTCCATTTTTGACGTGGTTTTCACCTCTGTGCTCGTCTCGTCGAGTGCTTCAATTTGGTCTGATCAAACGTGGATTTTAACCACTTTGATTTCTGGGCAAGTTTTGGAACAAAACTCTGTTTTTCCGAAAATGCACAACACCGGCTCTGATACCACTTGTTAGGCCTGTCGGACACCAGATATCAATACCACATAAGAACACAACAATATTTACATGGTTCGGCAATTGCCTACGTCCACGGAGAGTAATGTATTATCCGGAGAAAAAAAAAGATTACAGAACTTCTCTTTCTCACATACACTCTCACTCTCTCAATTCTCTATGTGTTTACTCACAGCTTGTTGTTGTTCTGATATCAACCCCTCCTCCTCACCTCAATTTATACACAATTGAGGGAGGAGGTGATTGGTTGCCACCAACCTCCTTCCACTCTCAAAGTGGGTTGTCCATTTGGGTAGTGGAGATGGTGCTGCACTACAATGGTGCTGCACTAACAATTCTCATGGTGCTGCACTAACACTTGGACATGTCTGAGTGTTACTTTTTAGATCATATGCCCAAGACTCTTGGTTCATTATTACAACTCGAAGTCCTTAAGGGATTTGTTATTGGACATTCAACAGATAAAAAGTCATGTACTATACATGATTTGATTAAACTATCAAAGCTTAGAAAATTGAGCATATACACTAGTTCAAAAGAATTCCCAACTAATAAGCAAGTGCGTGGTTTGCAAAGATTAAAGGCCTTGCAAAAATTGAAAATATCTTGGTCAGGATGTATTTCACAAGATGAAACAGATGACACACCTGTGCAAGTACGAGCACAAGTACAAGGGCACACCACAAACCTGCGAAGATTACCCACTTCATATTGGTCAGATGATCCTAAATTTTCTGGCTCAATGCAAAAATTGGTGCTTGAGTGTTTCCCTAAGATGATTATATCCAGTTCGCTCTTGCCTGCCAACCTAAAGCAACTCTACATCAGAGGAGGGCAATTAAGTGATTTAGGCCCAATAGCATCTACCACAGTTAATAAATTGCGGTTGAAGTACTTGAGTAAATTAGAGATGCATTGGACAGAATTTAGAACATTATTTCCCAGTTTGATTTACTTGGAGAAAGTAGAATGCCCCATGCTCGCTAACTTTCCATGTGATGAGAATGGTGTGTGGATGAACAACTCACAAGGGTTTATGTGATGTCAGTTATGACCGATTACAATTTAGTTATGTAGGGACATACCATCAAAAAAAATAAAAAATAAAAAATAAAAAAAGTCTTAGTTGTAAACTATTGTGGTTATGTTACAAATATGTTATGAACATAAAAAAGTTCCAAATTTTTGGTGAGCTTAGTTATGAATTTTTGTGATTTGTTACCCCAATTAGGTTGGCACTGCAAAGTAAGGCCAATCATATGCTAGCACAACCACCAAGTTGGTGAGAAACCAACCAACAACAGCTTAAAAAACAAGCAGCAAGACAACTGCATAATAATCAAACCATCCACCATGCTACCAATACCAAATACACAGTTCTTCAGACCAAAACAGCTGCTGCAATCTTCAAACATATACCAATTCATTTCAATCTCCTTATGCACCAATTACAGGCCTTTCACTTTATCACAACAGAGCACAAAAATCATGAGCCTTAGAGCACAAAGTCAAAACCTCCAACCCATTACTTTCCTTGTATCAAGGCAACTTCAGACCACCCATTCCTTGGCTTTTCTGTGAGCAGCAGCCAACCAATGAGCAGAGCAGAACACCAAACAGAAGCACACCCAAAACACTGGAAAAGCAACAAACAGTAGTAGTAGCAACCAAAGAGCCAAAACCACCCACCCTACAATCTAAACCAAACATCATCGGCAGACCATATCAGCCACAGCAACAGCAGCAACCATATATGCAGCAACCCCTTTATACAACATCCGCCCAAGCTACAAATGTCAGTTGCCAATTCTTCTCCTAACCTATGATCAACCCCTTCATAAACATGGCGAAAGGTCTTGCCGGCAATATAGAATACTATTTCTGGATGCTGTCTTCATGTCGGGTTTCACACTAGCCCAAGACACTACATGATGTTTGATTAACTTAACCAACTCACCCCAATCTGGTTGCACATTATTAAACACACATCAATTCCTTAAATCCCAAACTGACCATAGTACTGCAAATGGGATTACTTCCCATAATACCTTCTTTGCTTTTTTATACTTCCCAAAAGCCAATATTTTTTTTATTTATAAATATTTACTTTTTAAATACATCTAGCTTAAGTAAATCTAAAAAGTTTTTTTTTTTAAAAATTAAATTAAATTCCAAAAAAATTCACTAAAAATAAGAAGACACAAAAAAAATAAAAAACTTAATTTTCAAAAAATTGACCTCAGAAAATTCAAACTATGATGAATTCTCAACAAGCAAGCAGAGAAAACTACAAACAAGAAGAGAAAAGTAAGAAGCCAGAATTGAAACAAGTCAAGAACACTTGAGGCTGTTCAGTTTGTTAGTAGCTCCAATTCATGCGTGCTTTCTTCTTGCTGGCTCTCAACAACCCTTTGTTTCCTTAAAAGCAATTCATCATGAGCAATCTGCCCCATCATTTTTGCTGCCAACGGATGCCCAGCACACTTTGACACTGATATAACTCAATTATTTTTTATATTAGTGTGTCATGTCATAAATAGGTTCTTGTTGACAAAAGGTCAACACAAATCCGCCAAGTTCATATACCATTTGTGCCGAAAATTACAACCTTACACGCATGACCTGAAAGTGTAAAACATGGTCCTAAGCTAGATAATTTTGGAATAGCTTCTCCCCATACCACTATCATCCATATTCTTTCATACTTCATTTTGTGAGCTCCACTTTGCGCCCACAGTGATAATCTGAACAATTCATTTCGTCTAATTCATAGTGAAGACCGTCTGTTCAAAAAATAAATTTTATCCGTATAAAAAAAATCACATTCTGTTTTTAGAATGAACAGTTTGAGTTTAACTCATATATAATTGCCATCTTTTTTTATTTAAAAAAAACAAACTATAATTTGTTCATATAATTCGTGATATCTGATAAAATTATTTTTTTGTGCAATTGATTTTTATTGCTTAGCTTACGAGGTGAAATATTCAAATTATTATTATGGGTCTTGAGCGAGAACTACGAAATAAAATATAAAAGAATATAGAAGGTAGTAATAGGAAGGAAAGTCATTCCCAAGTTATTCCCCCAACTTTATTTTCTGTTACACAGCTGGAAAAGTGAAACATCCAAAAAGAAAGATCAGTATAATTAACCAAAGCTTAACTCCACACTCCAAATCTTTGAACAACTTTTAAAGTAGGCTGAAAAAGTTATGGCTTCAGCAACAATCTGGGAAGATTGCATTTAAAAAAAAAAAGAGGAACGGAGTGAAAAGTCCGGTTAAAAAAATGGGTATACCAATAAGTCCTACTGATTATTGATACATCAATAAGTTTTGTTCAATTTTAATTGTTACCATAAAATCTTATTTTAATTTTTTAGCAGCATTTTAATAAAAGGTGTCACTAGTTGTTAATTTTTAGCATCAATTTGAAAAATTTATCACAGAAAAACATTACTAATTGTCATTTTTAGAGAGATTTAGAAAATTATCATAAAAAAGTCATTAATTGTTAGTTTTAACGACAGATTTATAAAATCGTCACAATTTTTTTTAAAGTCCAATTATTAAGATTTTTTTTTTTTTTTTTTACAAACATGTCTGGGATATAATTAATAATGCACAGGTCATTACAACAGGACCTGTGAGTAATTTAAAAAAAAAAAAAATCATAAAGAAAAACATGGTATGGAAGGTTTGCTTTATTATCCAATATATAATATAGTACCACTTTAAACCCATACAATAGTTCACCTTTCACTTCAAGAAAGATGAAACATAATAACAAACCTAACTGGCTGAGATAAGATAAAGCAAAAAGAGATGAGAATACAAATGAACGAGTGAAGATAAAGTAAAAGGAGATGCAGGAGGGGTTCGAAGAGAGAATCAAATTCTCTGTTTTCATTATCCCATTCATTCCTTCCAAAATCTCTACTTATCACACAACACTTCTCCGTCCAATTTGGGAAACTTGGAGCGTTAACAATTGTACGAGGATGAGATATTCGTCGCTCTCCGTACTCCTTGCATCCAAGCTCCGTTTCTGTCTGATTGATCTACAAACAAAACGGCGGTGAGCTATCCGGCGGTGTGTTGCTGAAAAACCCCTCTGACAATCAAGTTAGCACACACTCAGAGAGAGAGAGAGAGAGAGAGAGAGAGAGAGAGAGGAGCGGAATGAATGTTAAGTTTTTACCACCAAATGATGTTCCATCCCCAGCATGGGGGGCGCAGTCATGCTTATATACTTTCTGCGCTCACTTCTGCATCCATTCGCTTATTGACACGTGGAGCTGCTCTCCCATCTGTCAGCGCAAATTCAGCTAAGCACCACCTAATCAAACCGCTAGTTGGCATTGGCGGGAATGGGCAGCCCGGAGGAATTATCTCGGCCTCCTTCGACCGAGCTACTTAACGAGCCCAACAGTGCCACTCACCGAGCTCCATCACAATTGAGCTCCGTGGCATTCCAGTACGGCCGAGCTCCAGACAAGTTAGGCTAGTCCAAGGGAGACCTTTCCGCCGAGCTACATGCGCGACCAATAAGCCCGGGTTGACAGACGATCATCTCGGCCGAATGGGCCCTAGACCTCTACCAAGCAAACCAACTCTGGATTAGCCCAAGTTAGCTCGGCCTAAACATGCTCGGACCTCTTTTCTGTCCGGCCTCTACTACGGCCCAGAGCCAGATTGTTAATCTCCCTCTCAATTGCTCTTTAATTCCGTCCGCACTAACGTGACTGGGATTACGTGATCCGACCGGGGTCGATTCTACTCTCGGCCCTACTCCATAGGACTACAACCGCGCTAATCTCCTTGCTCGGTCTCTTGTCTTGCTCGGTCGGCGCCTCTACTCCCCAACCCATCTCTTCAGTACTGACGTCGCTGCCATTTTAGACACGCGTCGGTCATTCATTGGCCTCGAGCCACCAACCCCATCGTCTCTTCATATTCAAATTTTTGGCGCTCCTTCTCCCTTCTTATAACCGTTACTTGCTCCTTACTCATTTCTTCTTCGCTATTCATCTTCTTCTGTAAAAACCAACCTGCGATCGAGTGCTCTCGCCCTTACTCATTCTATTGAGATCAAAGCGCCTACGCAAGCACGTTCCACACCGTCGTCACCGCTGAGGGCCTCTGTCCCACTGCTTCGTGCCACTGTCAGTGCCCTAACTGGTAAGTTCTCAAACTTCCTTTGTTCTTCGTTTGATACTCATATTTTCTAGGTCTGTGATTGTCGTAGCTGAGTCTAGGGCACGATGGGAGTAGGTTTTAGGATGTAGCCCCCCAAAAACCACCTCAACCCCTTCTCCCTCAACTATTCTTCATTTTCTGCGATGAACACGCGAGGATCTGGGGCTGATCGGGCTACTGGACCTCATTTGATCCCAAAAAATAATAGAACCGAGCAAGTTGGAAGTTTGTGAGAGGGATGAGAATCTAACAGAACGCTAGACTGCTCAACCGGGCTAAAATCTGGTCCGCTTGAGCGGCCGAGCTTCTGGATGCACAATAGTGACCGAGGTGCTGTTGTACTTCCTGTGTTCGAGCTAAAACCGAGCTCGTTTGCGCGACCGCGCTACCACTTACACTTCGCTTTTACTGTAGAGTCCTAGGGGACCAGACACCAACACTGAGGCTCTCAAAGGCCGAGTAGCCATCAAACGAAAGTTTGCCAAACCAACACAGCTGTGCTAAAACCAGCCGGCTTCACATGGGGCATTACCGCTTCTTTGTTGACTCACCGGTCGCACTAGCCGCGTTTCGGGAAGAATATGGCATCCCCACAGACGTACATCTCGAGCTCAGTGCCGAGGACACCAACCCTTGGGGCAGACTGGACCAATGCCCTTTCACCGTGCTTTCCATAATCGAAGACGGCCTTCGCTTCCCAGTTCAGCCTCTAATGTGCAAGTTCCTGAGGCGCATCGGGCTAGCACCAACACAAGTTTCAACCAACACCTACAGAATAATAAACGGGATAGTCGAGCTGAACAACTGGCTAGGCCTGAACCTAGGATTAGCCAAGATTCTACGCCGGTACACCCTCGGGCATACAGGCGATGGGCTTAACTACTACTTAAAGATTAGGCTGGGCAAAAAGAAGATTGTAACCGGTACCCCAGATAAAGATATGCACGACGATGACTTTTTCTGGGTGTTTGGAAATTATGAAACAGCCGATGTGCCCGGCTGGTACATCAGCAAGAACTTCGGTTTGACATGTAAGCCGTGCTCACTGCTCGGTCAACCCATTTTCGTTCACTGTTCTGTACTAATGCCTTTTTTTCTTTTCCTCTTTGTAGCTATCGAAGACTTACAAGTGAACTACTTCAACCCCAACGAGGCTGCCATCAGAACCGTACTGCGGTATCGTAACCGGGATTACCACGACCTTCTTGGCTATGTACTGAGCTACAGATACACAGCTCCCCACCGGAGTAGGGCTACAGACTTTCTCCGAGCATCGTCTCTACCACCCGATCCAACACTACCAGACGTGCCCCTAATCCGGCTGACTGACGAAGAGGAAATGGCCAAACGAAGCCGTATCAAAAATCTCATCACCGCCATATCCACCGAGCTTCCGAGTATCCCTCATCGTGCCCCGGCTGCCGGTCAAACATCTGGGACCGTGATAGCATTGGCATCGACTGCTACAGCGCAGGTCAGTAAAGAAAGTCGCCGAGCAGGGAAAAGGCTCCGGTCTGCTGATCCGTCAGCCGAGCTCGTTGCTGAGCTGAGCACCGAGCAGCCAGCTGAAGCCTCAGTGCCAACTCCCCTATGGCAGCCACAGCTCAAGCACCGCGGTAAGGAGATCCCGGCGAACGCCTCAGTCAAAGGCGACAAAGAACATCTGCTGGCCTTCGACCTGACAAAGGCTCTACTCTTACCGAGCGACGTGTTCGGCAGCGACCACGTGCCCGACACCCGGCTCGTGAAGTCCTCGGTCAAGTCTATGACCCCAGTAAGAATTCGGCATGTTTTATTCAAATTTGTTGAAGTGTTTGCATGGTTACTTTCCTTTTCTGAACACTTAGCGCGTCCTCTTGCAAGCCATTCAGAAGCAACATCTCGTGATGGACCAGATTCATAGACTCCGGCAAAAGGTGACTGACGCCGCCAGCCAGGTCACGCACCTTGAAACCGAGCTGGGACGGTCAAAGGCTTCTTTGGAGATTGCAAACGCTGACAACTCCAAATTGCTCGGCCAACTTGTGTCTGTCGAGAACGAAAGAGACGCTCTCCGGGCTGAGCTGGAAGCGTTAAAGTGAGCAAGGAAAGATGAAGTGTATGCGGCAAACAATATTGGTTTCAAGAAGGCCGAAGATAGCTACACCAAACAAGTCACGGCTACCAACCACATATTCTTTAAGTCCGGCTGGAAGGCTGCTTGTGAATAGCTTGGCCAAGGATCTGGAACCGAGGTGTTTTCCTCTCCCCCCGTTGCCTTCCTGCCGGTCTACATGGTGCCATACGCGAACGAAGTCTTCGATTCCTTGCAAGCAGAGGTTGAGGAAGAAGCCAGGCACGACGCCGAGGAGGACGCGGAGGAAGTGGGCCGCCCAAAAGAGGTCGGCCAGGTTGATTCCAGCGCCAGAGAAATCATCACCTCGGTTGACCTGGAGGCAGTTGTGGAAGGCACCGGGGACGACTTCGCTGACCTTTCCCCCCTGGTTTAGTTCTCCCCCATTTTTTTTTGAATATGTAACAAGCTGCTTGCCCCACCATATGTACATTTCTTCATCAATGAAAAGGTTTCGTTTTGTTTACTGTTGCACTGCTTGTTGTACTACATTTTCATTATCTCGCCTAGGTCCTTGGAGTTAGGCAAATCACCAACCCTACTAGCCGAGTTAGATTATTTCGGCTAAACCTATTGAGTTGGGCACATCACCAACTCTTCTAGTCGGGGTAGATCATCTCGGCTAGAAACCTTTGAGTTGGGCAAATCACCAACTCATATAGCCGGGCTAGGTCATCTCGGCTAAGACCTTTGAGTTGGGCAAATCACCAGCTCTTTTAGCCGGGGTAAAGCATCTCGGCTAAGACCTTTGAGTTGGGCAAATCACCAACTCGTCTAGCCGGGCTAGGTCATCTCGGGTAAACCTTTTGAGTTGGGCACATCACCAACTCTTCTAGCCGGGTTAGGTCATCTCGGCTAGAAACCTTTGAATTGGGCAAATCACCAACTCATCTAGCCGGACTAGGTCATCTCGGCTAGGACTTTTGAGTTGGGCACATCACCAACTTTTCTAGCCGGGCTAGGTTATCTCGGATAGAAACCTTTGAATTGGGCAAATCACCAACTTGTCTAGCCGGGCTAGGTCATCTCGGCTAGGACTTTTGAGTTGGGCAAATCACTAACTCTTTTAGCCGGGGTAAAGCATCTCGGCTAAGACTTCTGAGTTGGGCAAATCACCAACTCTTTTTAGCCGGCGTAAAGCATCTCGGCTAAGACTTCTGAGTTGGGCAAATCACCAACTCTTTTTAGCCGGGTTAGGTCATCTCGGCTAGAACCTTTGAATTGGGCAAATCACCAACTCCTTTAGCCAGGGTAAAACATTTCGGCTAAGACTTTTGAGTTGGGCAAATCACCAACTCTTTTTAGCCGGGTTAGGTCATCTCGGCTAAACCTTCTGAGTTGGGCACATCACCAACTCTTTTAGCCGGGTTAGGTCATCTCGGCTAGAACCTTTGAGTTGGGCAAATCACCAACTCCTTTAGACGGGGTAAAGCATCTCGGCTAAGACTTCTGAGTTGGACAAATCACCAACTCTTTTTAGCCGGGTTAGGTCATCTCGGCTAAACCTTCTGAGTTGGGCACATCACCAACTCTTTTAGTCGGGTTAGGTTATCTCGGCTAAAACACAAGAGTGCCCCTCAGTCACTACATTACTTCAAACGCAACAAACCTCTTCAGCAAAGATAATTCACTTCCATTACATTGGCAAAAATAGTATTACATTCAAAAGTGTAGGGAAAACAAGTCATTCCACAAAAAATTACATAAGAACGATAAATACTAAAAGTAGTACAGTTTGAGGTTAGCCACATTCCATGGCCGGGGTACGCCTTTGCCATCCAAATCTTCTAAGTGGTATGCCCCCTCGCTCGCCAGACCGGTTATCTTGTAAGGCCCTTCTCAGTTTGCCCCTAGCTTGCCTTCGCCCGGCACCAGTGTGTTGCCCATGACTTTCCTTAAAACCCAGTCGCCCACTTTAAACGGTCTAGGGTGCATTGTTTTGTTGTATTTCCTGGACATTTCTTGTTGGTATGCGGCCACGTGGATCAAAGCTTTTTCTTGGCGCTCGTCAGCTAGATCCAATTCCAGGGCGACTGCTTCAGAGTTCAACTTGGGCTCAAAATTTTCACTATGGATGGTGGGCATGTCGATTTTCAATGGGATGACCGCCTCCATGCCGTACGCCAAGGCAAAAGGAGTTTCCCCGGTGGATCGCCTCGGGGTCGTCCGATATGCCCGAAGGACACTTGAGAGTTCCTCGGCCCATTTTCCTTTGGCTTTCTCTAGTCTTTTCTTCAACCCATGGAGAATGGTCTTGTTTGATGCTTCGACCTGGCTGTTGGACTGCGAGTAAGCTGGAGTGGAGTTGTAGAATTCGATCTTCAATTCCTTACAAAATCCTCTAAATAAGTGCCCGTCAAATTTGGTGCCATTATCAAAAATCAGAATCTTGGGGATGTCAAACCGCGTTATCACATTCTGCCTGACAAACCGTTTGACGTCTTTCTTTTTGACAGTTGCTAAGGGCTCAGCTTCAACCCATTTGGTGAAGTAATCCGTAGCCGCAATGAAGAATTTTTGGTTGCCTGGTGTCGTTGGGAGTGGTCCCACTATGTCCAGCCCCCACATCGCAAAAGGCCAAGGGCTTGTGAGGGGAAGAAGTTCTCTGGCCGGCTGGTGAATTTTGTGGGCAAACTTCTAGCACTTCTCACATTTTCTAACATATTTCTAAGCGTCCGTTTGCATGCATGACCACCAATATCCTTGCGAGATAACTCGGTAGGCCAAAGATCTTCCTTCGATATGACTTCCGCATATGCCTTCATAAATCTCGTACAGGAAAGCTTCCACGCTGTTTGGATGTACACACTTGAGGTATGGACTGGTGAATGACTTCTTGTATAAAGCGCCAGATGGAGAGAGCCAAAACCACTCTGACTTCACTCAGACTTTATGCGTTTCTTTTTTATCGGCCGGAAGGGTCCGTTCTTTTAGGAAGAGGATAATAAGGTCCATCCAAGAGGGGCCAAGCTTGGCGTAGAGTACTTATGTCTGCTCGGGTTCCTTAATACTAGGCCTTGGAAGAAACTCAATCAGGAGAGGATTGGGAGATGAATTGTCGACCATGGAAGCTAGACTGGCTAACTCATCCGCACACCTGTTTTCTTCACGACCAATTTGTTGGACCCTTATTGCCTGGAATCGCTTGATGTGTTCTCTTACCAGAGCTTGGTACTTGGCCATTCTGTCATCTTTGGCTTCGTAGACCCCAGACACTTGGTTGACAACAGGTTGGGAGTCGCTGTAAACCATCAGCTCGGATGCGCGCAACTGGAGCGCGCTCTTAAGCCTGGCCAGTAGCGCCTCGTACTCAGCCTCATTGTTTGACGCAGGGAATCCGAGTGTGATAGAGTGTTCAATGGTTAGACCATCTGGTGAGATCAAAACTATGTCCAGCCCAGCACCATAACGATTTGAGGCTCCATCTACAAAAAGTTTCCACATTTCACCGACGAAGAGTTTCCAACACTCAGAGGGGTCCTGGGAGGCTTGAAAGTTGATGAGATCACGGTCGCTCGGCTGTTCGGTTTCAGGTTCGATGTTGTCTATTTCAATGGACACGTCTTTATCCCCCCTCGGCGATGCGGCACTGGACCCAACAGGTTGGTCTGTTATTCCCAAGTCCGTCGTCGCATTGTTGGGCTGTAGTACTATTCCGACTGGAGGTTCTATGGACGGGCGCGCAAGTTCCGCGTCGCCAACATCGCCCTGTTGTGCAATTTCTGTTGAGCCTTCATTCGCCACCTCGGCTACTGTGGTGAGATCCACTGGGCATACTTGGTGAATTTCAAATGAGAATTTAGCAATAAAATCTGCCAATGCTTGTGATTTTATGGCTGTTTGGGGTTGAAACTTGATGTCGAATTGTCCCAATTCGACCGCCCACTTCAGAATTCGACCAGAGAAATCCGTCCGCTCGAACAAGGCTTTCAGGGGGAATTCGGTCAACACGACGATTGTGTGAGCATGAAAGTAGTGCGCCAATTTCTTGGAGGCCATCATCAATGCCAAAACAAGTTTTTCCAGCGGCAAATACCTCGACTCTGCCGGTAGCAAGGTTTTGCTCACGTAAAAGATAGGGAAATGCTGGATACCTTCTGACCGGACAAGTACCGCACTAACTGCATGCTGAGAAACTGCCAGATAAAGGTAGAGTTCTTCGTCGGGCTTGGGTGTCACCAATAATGGGGCAGAAGACAAATACGCCTTGAGCTCGACCAAAGCCCTGTCACATTCCTCGTCCCATGAAAACTTGGACTTCAAGGCTCGAAAGAAAGGGCAGCAGCAATCTGATGACCGGCTTATGAATCGGTTAAGCGCGGCTGCCATACCGGCAAGATGCTGCACGTCCTTTGCTGAGTTGGGTTGCTTCAATTCTTGTATGGCTTTGATTTGTGTGGGGTCCGCCTCGGTGCCTCTGTTTGTGACTAGGAAGTCGAGGAATTTTCTGGATCCCACGCCGAAGGCACACTTTGACGCATTCAGGCATAGCTTGTGCTGTTTAAGAATGGCGAACATCTCGGCTAGGTCGGATAAGTGGTTAGCCCGCTGCCTGCTTTTGACCACCATGTCATCAATGTAAGCCTCCATTGTCCGGCCTAGCAGAGGAGCGAACATTTTGGTCACCATCCTTTGGAAAGTCACCCCGGCGTTCTTCAAACCAAAAGGCATGACTCGATAGCAGAATAGTCCCTTTGTGGTAGTGAAAGAGGTTATCTCGCGGTCGGGAGCATACATGGCGATCTGGTGATAACCGGGATAGGCATCCAAGAAACTGAGCCTGTTATGCCCGGCCATAAGATCCACCAGCTGGTCTATTCTGGGCAGAGAAAAGTTGTCTTTAGGGCAAGCTCGGTTGACAGTCTTGTAATCAACCCAAACTTGCCACTTCCTATTCTTCTTGGGCACTATGACTGTGTTTGAAACCCACCGAGGGTAGTGCACTTCCTGGATAGCTCTTGCTTCTAGCAGGTTCCTCACTTCCTCTGCGACCACCTCGGCGTGATGAAGAGTTGATCTCCTCGTTCTCTGAATGACAGGGCGTGCATCCGGGAAAACATTGAGTTGGTGGAAAATAAAGCTTGGATCAACGCCAGGCATGTCGCATGGCGTCCATACGAAGACTTCGATATTTGCCATCAAGAACTCTACCATCTCGGTCTTTTCTTGGGCGGTCAGGCTTGACCCTAGCAAAAAGAACTTGTTTGGACTTTCGGCGTCGATCCGCACTTCCACCAACTCTTCAACAGCCTTGTCCTCGGCCTTGGTGCCCACGTCATCAAGGACACTTTGGTCTTAAGGAGCTTCAATCATTTGCACGAAGCCTTTGGCAGCCCGGCTCCCATTCACTGCCATAAAACATTGCTTCGACATGACTTGATCGCCCGAAATTTCCTCAACTTCCCCCATAGCCGAGGGGAACCTCATAACCTGGTAGTAGGTTGACGCTACTGCCTACATAGCATGAAGCCATCCCCTACCTAAGATCAGGTTGTATGTGGACGGTACCTTCAATACCCAGAACTCCACCTGCTTGACCACGGATCCAGCTTTGACTGGTAAGATTATCTTTCCCATAGGCCACTCTGGTTGTGAGTTGAAACCAACTAGTGGCGAAGTTGCCGGAGCCAAGTCTGTATCCCGGAGTTTGAGTTACTTGAATGCGTCGTAGTGCATAATCTCAACCGAGCTTCCTTGGTCAATCAAGATGTGCTTAACATCAAAGTCTTTGACGCAGAGGGTGGCTATTAGGGCGTCGTTGTGCGGCGTTTGAATGCACTCTAGGTCCCTAGTTGAGAAACTAATCACATCTTTCTCCTCGGTTTTCCTCCTTTTGATCGCAGGCTGGACTGACAAAACTTCCCTCATATGTTCTGCCTTTTTGATCATTCCTCGGAGCTCACATACATGCGTCGGCTCCACTATGCCGTGGATCACATTGACCACTCGGATCAGCCGGGGTGGGATGTGCGGCTCTAACGCCCCCATCGATGTAAAGGTCTAAGTGACCAACTGCGACTAACTCTTCCAAGTGTTGCTTTAAAGGCAAACAGTCCTCTATCCGGTGTCCTCGCGCCCTATGATGTGTGCAGCGGTACCGCGGATTAAAGCCCTTTTGCGCATTGCCTAACTTAGTAGGAAACCGGACGTAATCCTCATCGCGGATTTCACTAAGTATGCGATAGATTGGAATCTTAAATACCGTGGTGATGCCCGTCCGAGCGTTCAACCTTCTGTTAGCATCAGCTACGTCATCGCGGGGATATTCTGCTCGGTCATTGCGGCGACCTCTACCCCCGGTTTCTATGATTTGGTCCACGGTCAGATTCCCCGGCGCGATTATTTGGACGGTTAGTCTCCGGTCCGACCGCGTGTACCTTGCCAACTGCCCTTTTGTCTGTTTCCACCAGATTTGTCTTCACGGTGGATGCCGCCGCATCATCCTTTACTCGGATGTGCTCATTGATGATTTGCATTAGTTGCTCCATGGACGTCGACTGGTTCATTGTAAGCGAGTCCCTCAGCCTATGCCCGACCTGGAGACCGCGCTTATATTAGGTGATTGCCAGGTTGATCCGGCAATCTAGGATCTCATTGAAGGTTTCCCAGTACCTGGAGTTGTATGCCTTGAGGGTGTCACTTGACTCCATCTTGATACTCAGAAGGTGGTTCACTTCTTTTGGCGTTTTGGTGTTGGTTTTGAAATGAGTCATGAATGCTTCCGCCAACTGCTGCCACCTCTCGATGCTCTCTTCTGGAAGTCTCTCAAACCATTTCAAGCCCAGTTCACCCAAACTTGATGTGAAAATAAGGCACATGAAAGCATCATTACGCCTGTGTCCAGCCATGACCTGCCAGAAGTGGCTTACATACATGTACGGATCGCTTTTTCCGTCATAAAGTGTAAACTTGGGCTGATGAAAGCCCGCTGGGAGCGGCGTGGTCTCTATCTCAAGGGAGAAGGGGGAGGCGCTCAGCCTCGCCAAGTCGGTGTCCAAAAGGACTGGTACGGCCAAACGGGGCGGCGACATCATAACCTCCTCACTATGGTGACCTCCGTAGGATAATCGCTGGAGTGCCGACACCCTTTTAGCCTCCCGTCGGCGAGCTCGCTCTTTCAAGACGTCCCTCAAGTCCTCTAAACGGACGGAGTAGAAATATCTCGACATGGTCGACAGACGTGAGGGATGGTAGGTACTATCTTGCGCGCTAGACTTCTCTGCAGGCGTGTCTAGGTCTCCAACTCTATAGCTTCGGGTGATAGAAAGGGAGGGGGTATGCCGCTGGCTTTGGCTACTTGAGCGGCGGGGTTGGATGCGCTCACTGTGGTCTCCCACTCCAGCAACACCCTTCATTTTGACCAATCGTTTGAGAGCTTCCATCTCTGCTGCCATTCTCTGGATGACGGTGTCTTGGTCCCTTAACTTGTGCTCTAGACGTCGAGCATGTGATTCTCTTCGCCGCCGGTGTCCGTCTGGGCTCCGTGAGTGACCAAAACTTATGGTGCGCTTATCTCGTACATCTCTTGGAAGTCCTCCTAGGGAAGTCTCCAAGTCCGCCATGTTCGGAATGGCGGGGAGTCCGTCTCTCCCTCTGGCTGACTCTGGGGTAACACCGTCAATGGTAGACAACGGTATTTCGTCGTTATTTGCCATGGGAGGCGATCAGATGAGCTTGGAGGACAAGGTTGTGTCTGCAAAAGTTCCCATAGATGGCGCCAATTGTACGGGGAGGAGATATTCGTCGCTCTCCATACTCCTTGTGTCCAAGCTCCGTTTCTGTCCGATTGATCTGCAAACACAACGACGGTGAGCTACCCGGCGGTGTGTTGCCGGAAAACCCCTCTGACGATCAAGTTAGCACACACTCACAAAGAGAGAGAGAGAGAGAGAGAGAGAGAGAGAGAGAGAGAGATAGAAAAAACGGAATGAATGTTAAGTTTTTACCACCAAATGATGTTCCATCCCCAGCATGGGGGGCACAGTCATGCTTATATACTTTCTGCGCTCACCTCTGCATCCATTCGCTTATTGACACGTGGAGCTGCTCTCCCATCTATCAGCGCAAATTTAGCTAGCACCACCTAATCAAACCGCCAGTTGGCATCGGCGGGAATGGGCAGCCCGAAGGAATTATCTTGGCCTTCTTCGACCGAGCTACTTAACAAGCCCAACAGTGCCACTTGCTGAGCTCCATCACAACTGAGCTCCGTGGCATTCCAGTACGACCGAGCTCCAAACAAGTTAGGCCGGTCCAAGGGAGACCTTTCCACCGAGCTACATGCGCGACCAATAAGCCTGGGTTGACAGACGATCATCTCGGCCGAATGGGCCCTAGACCTCAACCGAGCAAACCAACTCTGGATTAGCCCAAGTTAGCTCGGCCCAAACGCGCTCGGACCTCTTTTTTGTCCAGCCTCTACTGCGGCCCAGAGCCAGATTGTGAATCTCCCTCTCAATTTGGGAAACTCGAAGCGTTAACAATAAACATAATTGACTGTGATAAGATAAAGCAAAAAGGGGATGTGAACACAAATGAATGAGAAAAGGTAAAGTAAAAAGGAAATGGAGGAGGAGGTTTGCAGGTAGAATCAAATTCTCTATTTTTATTTTCAATTTGATTCTACCTTTAAACCCCCTCTTCCATCCCTTCTTACTTTACATTATCTCAGCCATTTGTGTCCGCATCTTCTTTCTTCTTTATCTTATCTCAGTTTGTTGTGTTTATCGTTACGCTTCATTTTTCCAACTATGATAACATAATTCATTGGACGAAGGAGTGTTGAGATTGAAAACTAATTCAAATATTAGAGTTTGAAAAAAATATTTTTTGGAGATATTATAAAACAATCCTAGCATTTAATCTTTGTAATAAATTAAACCTTTTGTTTTAAATTTATTCATTTAAACTCTAATATTTGAATTATTTTACAATATCAGCAATCCTTCCTCCAATTAGTTTTCAATATTATAATTGTCGTGAACAACAAATTATAATCGATTCATTCATTAATACAATATTTTTAAATTTGATTCATCACATAATATTTAAAGTTATTTCTGTGCATAGCACATGTAAAAAGTAGTAACTTTACAGTTTATATATGCAAGCAAATTTCGTGTAAGTACAAATAAAAAAAATAAAAAAAAATGAATGTACTTACTATTTTACTAATAATTTTACTTTTAAAAAAATATTTATGACGACAGGGTGTTGTGTGGTTTGTTTTTCAGAAAAATTTTTAGGAAAAATTCTCTACAAATAAATTTTTAAGAGTAATCAAACTAAACAAAATTTTTCAAAAAAAATCTCAAAACTTTGTTTAGTTAACTATTTTTCAAAATCACTCACTCTCTCTCTCTCTCTCTCATGCACATCAAATCAATCACTTTTTTTAAAATTCTCTCCTTAAAATAATTTTCCAAAAACATTTCTAAAAAAAGACAAATCAAACAAGTTTTCATACTTTTTATTTCAAAAATTATTTTACAAACACAAACCAAACACATCCAAGCCCACCTTGGGTCGCAAGAAAGCCGGAGACAACCCTAAGTAGGTTTAGGGGCGATGGATATGACGGAGGGGGTGGTTGCGTAGGACAGGGGTTAGTGGATCTAACGAAAGGGGTGGCAGTGTTTGTAGAGCTAGTGGAGGGGGTGGTAGCAGCCGTTCATGGTGAAAAAAAAAGAAAAAAAAAAAAATAGTAATAAGTGTGTTTGGTATGAGTTTGCTGGATTAAGTTTTTTGAAAATTGACTTTTTTGGTTTTCGTATTTTTTTGTTTTTAGTGAATATTTTTTAAATTTTAAACATTTTTTTTACTTTTTTAGATGCACCTTACTTAGATATATCTAAAAAGTAAAAAATTTGTGAAAAAATATTTTAAAAAATTAATAAATACATAAAAATACAGAAAATATACTGAATTTTTGAAATTTTTTTTTTTATATTTTTGGTATTTAGTGAATTTTTAAAAGATTTTTTTTACAATTTTTTTACTTTTTAGGTGTATTTATGTTAGGTGTGTCTAAAAAGTAAAAAAATTGCTTAAAATATTAAAAAAATTCAGTAAAAATAAAAAAACACGGAAAATAAGAAAGTAGAATTTAATTTTTTTTTAAATGAAAAAAAATACATTTTGTTCCTACTGTACTGAATAGAAATAGAAATGAACATATAGTTGAGATTAAGACTAAATTAGAATATTAAGATTTATATTGAAGAAATAAAAAAATTTAGAGTTTAATTTGTTGGAAAGGTCAAACAGCCAAATCTTGAGATTGCTTATGTAATTTTCTTTTAATTTTTTAATTGCCAATTTGCACTTGTAGGAGAGAGATTGTTTGAGACAAAAACATTTAGAGATTGTTTTAAGTGAAGATAATCTATTGTTTGTAATTATTAAATTTGAAGTGATTTATTTTCCCATTATTTTACAAAAATGTTAAAATTTCAAAAAAATTATCAAAAATTTTACACCGTATTTCCCATGGTGTGGATCTCATACTCCAACTGGCAAGGTCTAGTTTAATTCATCAAATTCCTTATATCTTACTAATAGATTAGGGGTTTAATTTTTACTTTCTTTAGGTTGTGACCACTCCTCTATACTAAAAGTAAACAAACAAATTAAAAAAAAAAAAAATTTTAAAATGAAAAAACTTGCTCTCATCATATCTTCTCTGTATGGCCCATTTCCATAACCACAACCACACTATTGAAATAAGTTTTTGATAAAGTATTTATATGATAGAGATTGAATTGGTGCAGCGTGGGCCAAATATAAAATGAGTCTCAACCAAATCTGAAATGAGTTTGAATTATAAACTGATATTTTTGAGTAAAATTCAAGATAAAATTAATAAATTGCTAATAAAAGGGTCGATTGAGATCACCCTTTTCCATAATAACATAGAAAATTAAATAAACATAACCAAACTGTTTACATAAAAGAGAGTCGATGCATATTCAACAACCACCCCATCAAAAAGATGCAAACAAGAAGAGAAAAGGAAGTCAAAAACCTTTGACAGGAAAAATTGGGTTTCATCAGTAATAATTTAATATAATTATATTTAGAACCTTAATCTTTGGGACTCTGTTCTTGGCAGCTCTCATCAACCACATTTTGCTGTTTCATTGAAAGTAATTGTTCGTGAGCAATCTGTCCCATCATTTTCGCTGCCAATGGAAGCCCAGCACACTTCTCTGTAATCTTATCTTTCTGAGTTTCCAGTTCTCTGGAAAACTGTTCGCCATCACTGTCGACCGAGTCCTTGAAGATCTTCCAGCAGCTCTCCGGATCCGAAATCTGCTCAAGCCGATGCAAGTTCTCCTCACCCACCATTCCCTTCGCCAGTTCGTCGGCCCTGCTCGTCACGATCACCGTTCCCCCCCACCCTTTCAGCAATCCATAGGCAAGCTTTTCACTGCATTTTTCATCATCAGCTATAGAAGAACAGAAATTCTTATACTCATCTTCTGTGCTCCAAACATCGTCGAGCACAATTAGGTACCTCTTACCGATCAATTGGAGTTGGAAAGTGTACAGAAACCCTTCCAGGCCGTGTCTTTTGTTGTCCGATTTGATCATCTCTTCTTCCACATCGAGACAGGCTAAGATTCTCTTCACAGTTTCCTTCCTGTAGTCCTGATTGTCCCCGGGCTGTTTCGACATACACACCCAGATTTTGGGAAGGAAGTGAGCCTTCACTATTTCCTTGTTGAAAATTAACTGGCAGAGCGTTGTTTTTCCGATTCCTCGTATCCCCACAATACCAATTGCCTTGAACTGGGTACTGTCGTGGACGAGCAGTCGCTGCAAGTAAATGGCCTTGTCATGGAGCCCATGAACCTTGGTTTCGTCTACCATTCGAGTACTCCATCAGAAGGCTTCTGTTTCCCATTCACACCAGTTTGCTTGATTTGTTTGTCCTCTTTCTTGTTTAAGCTGGCCTATGATAATGTCTACTCCCGCAGCAAAATTGTAGAAAGACGCATATTCAATAGCGGTAGTCATTTTCTTGTCTGACCGCATCTGAATCTGCCTCTGCCTTATCATCAAGAATTTGTGGAGTTCGTAGAGCTTCTCCTCGCTGAGTGCTGACGCATTTGAAGCTTCGGCAAGTGATTTCTTCAATTCTTCAAACTTGGAACTCAGATCTGCTACTTTGACAAGCAGAGGTTGTTCACGAGGTTCTATTTCATTTATAAGGTCATTTAGATTTTGCAGCACATGCTTTTTAATCCAATCCTCCATTTCAACACACCTCTCAAGCTATGATCCCTTCTCTCTCTCTCTCTCTCTCTCTCTCTCTCTCGGTTGTAAAAGATAAGTCAGGAAGGGGTTTTCAGAGGCCTTCCTGTTTGAAACACTGAGGCAATGTTTAATGGTTCAATGTTTGATTTTAACTCTTTTGGCTTGAGTTTGCTCTAAAATCGGACATTCTTATATGGTCAGACCGAATTGACCATTTTAGTTAATTTTTTAATTTTTTTATGAAAAACGTGTAGAAAAGTAGATAAAAAGGTGAATTTTTTGTAATATTTTTTTGACTTTTTATCTGTTTTAATCTATTGCCAAAATATGCCTAAAAGACTAATGTTGTGTTTGGTTGGAGGATTTAAGGAGGGATTTGAAAAAGAAAATAGAAAAGGTAGGTAAAATGTGAATAAAACATACTCATATTTCACCTAATTTCACACACCTTTGTCCTTTCCTTTTCCAAATCCCTTTCTAAATCTCCCAACTAAACACAACATAAGTATGTTAATTTAAAAATCAAGTCTCAAATTATTTCAAAAAAAAAAAAAAAAAATCTTATTGTGGTAACTAAATTAAGAACATGAATTAAAATTTGACAATCAAATGTACTTAGAAAAAGTAGTGACTCTAAAATTTGAGAAAGACTTGGAAATTGTTTGGAAATATGCTTTTTTTAGTGACTTTTTGAATTTTTGACTAAAATATAAGATGAAAAATATTAATTTATTTTTGTCTGGTACGAATCATCTACAACCAACTTTTGAACACAACTTGACTAGCTTGGTATAGGTTATCTCAATTATCAATCTCGTATATAGATAAAATTATTGTATAATTATGCATCCAAAATCACATAAGGTCATTTAGATTTTTATATAGAAAATCTACGTCTATTGAATAAATGTGCCCAAAGCTATACAATTTTTATATTCATCAATCAATTACTTCTAAAAATTACAATACATAAATCATCGTTATTTGGTTAGAATTTCTTCCAAAACTTGAAGAAGAAAAGGATCAACTGCCCGTGGACAAGGAAGCAACCACCAACTTCATTAAGAGCACCATGATCAAATGTAAATATCTAACTCTTCTTTCCTAGGAGCCTGTTTCTAAACATGAAAGTGGTGCTGGGGAGTGGCAATGGTGATGGTTGTGGTGGTGGTAGCGGTGATAGGGGGTGGTAGTAGTGCTGGACAGTAGTGGTGGTGGTGACAGTAATAGAGTGGCGGCAACAGTGTGTTGGGATTATACACACCCAACCATCAATCAACACACAATCATTATCACAAATGAGACACAAATATTTACGTGTTCGACCTAATGCCTATGTCCGCGAGAGAGAAAGAGAGAAAGCTTTATTATGAACAAAAACAAATACAAAATAGGGGAAATTATTCAATAATTCCAAAATATCACGTGGCCATACTCCAAACCAATCACCAATTACTTAGTCTCATGTTATTCCCCCATCTCCAACATAAATCGTAAGCCCCTACCCCTCTCTACCAATCAAAACCTTATGGAGTACCACGTGTCTATACTCCGAGAATACTGAATAATCACCCTACAAAACAGAGGAGGAGGTGTCTCTCACTCTCTCAACTCTACGCATAGCTCACATACACTTCTCACAACTCTCTATGTTTTCTTCACTCTCCTAATCTCTATAAAATCAGCTCACAACTCTCCCTATTTATACACAAACGATAGAGCCAAAATTCAACACTTGCCTACAGACAAGCCACCAACACAACCACCCTATAATAGGGTAACTAGGTTGAAAAACTCCTGAAAATCTCTAGCCCAAATTTGCAGCCTCCATTCTTGACTTCAAAACCAACATCACATGGTGTGCATACTCAACAATTCTCCCCCTCCACACCCATGGAGAGTAGAATCCTTACTGGAAGTCCAACCCAGCAATGTCCTTACATACTTCGAGTTTGTCTCTCGAGACCACCTTTGTAAGCATGTTGGCTGGATTCTTATTTGTGTGGATCTTAACCAGTTGCAATAACTACTTCTCCATCATTTCGCGTATCCAATAATACCAAACATCAATGTGCTTCGTACGAGAATGGTACATAGAATTCTTACTCAGGTCTGTGGCACTTCGGTTATCACAATGTACCGTGAACTTTTCCTGTTCTAGTCCAAGTTCTTGGAGAAACCGCTTCAACCACAGCATCTCTTTCCCAACTTCCGTTGCGGCAATATACTCTGCATCGACTGTGAATAAAGCAACACACTTCTGTAGCTTGGACTTCCACGACACAGCATCTCCAGCAAAAGTAAACATAAATCCTTGATGTAGATTTTCTACCATCAAGATCATCTGTCATATCTGAATCAATATAACCTTCCAAGATTGGACTAGCTCCTCCAAAGCATAATCACATTTTAGATGTACCCTTAAGGTACCTCATAATCCACTTGACTGCTTTCCAATGCTCTGTCCTTGGATTGGAAAGAAATCTGCTCACTACTCCAACAACATGAGCAATATCTAGTCAGGTGGACACCGATGCATACATCAAACTCCCTACTGCAGATGAGTAGGGAATTGCCTCCATCTCTTCTCTTTCTTTTGTAGAAGAGGGACGAGACTTCTTGCTTAGCTTGAAATGGTTAGCCAGCGAAGTATTAATTAGCTTGGCATCTTTCATGTTGAACTTCTCAATCACCAGTTCAACATACTTCTTCTGTGATAACCACAACTTCTTTGCTTTCACGTATAATTTTCATACCCAAAATTTGTTGGGTAGGGCCTAGGACCTTTATGTCAAAAGACTGTGATAACTCCTTCTTCAATGACCTGATTATTGCAGCATCCTGACCAATAATCAACATGTCATCAACATAGAGTAAGAGTATGATGAAGTTTCCATTAGGAAATTTCCTGACATATACACACTGGTCTATAACAGTTCTCTTGTAGTCATGGCCCACCATGAATGAGTCAAATTTCTTGTACCAGTATCTTGGCACTTGTTTCAGCCCGTAGAGACTCTTCTTCAATCTGCAAACCAAATTCTCTTTCCCTTTTATTTCAAAACCTTCTGGTTGTTCCATATAAATCTCTTCCTCTAGATAACCATAGAGAAATGTCATCTTCACATACATTTGTTCAAGTTCCAGGTTCAAACTAGCCGCTAGTCCCAAAACTACTCGAATGGATGTCATCTTTACAATTGGTGAAAAAATTTCATCAAAATCAACACCTTTCTTCTGGCCAAAACCTTTGACAACCAATCGAGTCTTATACTTTACTAACTTTCCGCTGCCATCTTTCTTCAGCTTGAACACCCACTTGTTCTTCAATGCTTTCTTGGGGAAGTTTTACCAAATCATAAGTCTGATTTTTCTACAAGAAATTCATCTCTTCTTGCATAACTTGCTCCTAGCAACTCTTCTCTTTATGATTATGTACTTCTTGAAAACTTTTTGGCTCCCTTTCATCAGTAAGCAAAATATACTCAAAAGTAGGATATTTTGTTAACAGCTTAGGTTCTCTTGTTGATTTTCGTAGCTGTGGATCAACAGTCTCTGGTTGAGAGGATTGTGACTTCCCCTGCTCAACACCTACTTCTTCTAGATCTTCATATTCTTGGAATCCATCCTACAACTCTACATCATTGGCTGCATATTGCAGTAGCTCTTCTTCATTAGTGGCATGCTGTGATGGTGCAAGATTTGGAACAATGTCTGAAACATCATCAACTTTGGATTTGGCTTTCTTGAAACACCACATCTCGACTTCAAATGACCTTATTGTTTTACGGATCCCATAACCTGTATTAAAATTCTTTATCTCCATAGCCAATAAAAATCCATGGAGTGACTTTATCATCCAGCTTCTGTCGGTGCTCATTGGATACATGTGCAAATGCTTTGCACCTGAACACTCTCAAGTGAGAGTGAGAAACCTCCTTTTCAGTCCGTACCTTTTCTGGAATCTCAGAATTTAGTGGAACTGATGGCGATTTGTTTATCAGATAGCAAGCAACACAAATAGCTTCTTCCAAAAATGGCTTTGGCAACTTTGCCATTTTGAGCATACATCTGACCTTCTTCATAATAGTTCGGTTCATTCCCTCGGCTACACCATTGTGTTGTGGAGTTCCAGGAACAGTCTTCTTATGTCAGATGCTGCGAGTAGCACAGTAGGCTTCAAACTCATTCGACGTGTACTCACATTCATTATTAGTTTGAAGACATTTCAACTTCTTTCTGGTCTCCATTTCCACCATGGCATAGAATATTTGGAAATGCTGAAATATTTCATCTTTGGTTTTCAGGTTATATACCCACACTTTTCGTGATGCATTATCAATAAACGTCACGAAATACTTTCTACCACCCAAGGATTCCACTTCTATAGGACCACATACATCAGAGTATACTTTATTCAACTGCTCTGATTGTCTTCTGGAAGACGATTGGAAAGCGACTCTATGATGCTTTCCAAATAAACAACTATCACAGGGGTTCAACTTTGCATTTTTCGCAAAGGGAATAAGAGACTTCTTTGCCAGAATGTACAACCCTTTCTCACTCATGTGACCCAGCCTTTTGTGCCACAAATTTGGTGATGCCTTATTTTTTGCTGCATTGAGGCTGTCTGAACTCACTTCATATGAGTCTTGTACAATGTACCAGTTGTTTGTCCTCTGGCTACCACCAGAGATCCTTTTTTCAACTTCCACATGCCTTTGCCGAAGTAATTCTCATAGCCTTGTCGATCTAAGGCTACCTTTGAGATAAGATTTAGACGTAAATCGGGAACATGCCAGACATCTTTCAACACTATTGTGCACTCAACTTTGGTTTGGATGCAAACATCACCAATTCTCACAATCTTAAAAAAACTGAAGTTTCTCCAACTTGGTATGTACTGAAAAACTCCTTTCAGGGTGTGGCGTAGTAAGAGGCGGTTGTGCCTACCACCCACTCAATATCATTGTCTGACGTATGGAGGCATTCTTCTTCTCTGGCAGAGAATAATGCAATATCCTCTGAGATAGTAACTCCAGCATTCTGGTCTTCCATCTACGGCGAACTATTGCCTTGTTTTTATTCTCCCTTCAACGCATAACAATATTTCTTTATGTAACCCTCCTGGCCACAGTGGTAACACTTGAGCCTTGGCCGGCTCTTTCCTTCTTTGGACTTCCCTCTGTCTTGAGATCTTCTTCTATTGCGTCCTTTGCTTTTTGCTTATTTCTCTGTTTCTATTTCTACATTTATCTCTGTCTCTGTTTTCTGTGATGAGGGCATGAGACTGATCTCCACCCATATCTGTCTTTCTTGCCTCTTCACTGAATAGAACATCTGTGACCATGCTCACGATTAGCTTTTCTTTTGGTCCAGAGTTATTGAGGGATATGTAATGACCCAAAAATGCGTAGAGGAAGTCATCCTTATTTAATAATGGGGGTTAACGTGGTTTTAATCAATTATATCTATTGGAATTGACGACCTTTACTGTAACGATCTGAAATTTTTCCTTCCACTCGAGCGGGGGAGTTGGCGCTCAAGCGGACTTTTGGGGTTTCCAGTAATTTTGCAGGCAGACTGAAATTCTGGGAGTGGTGATTTTCCGCTCGAGCGTACAAGTGGTCGCTCGAACGGACGACTTTGTTGGTCTCCGCGCTCGAGCGCAAGGTTGGACGCTCGAGCGGGCTGCCTGGTTAAGTTTGAACTTCTGAGCCACGTGGGCTCATTTTTGACACTCTTATTAGTGTATTTGGAATGTTCTTACCTTATTTAGGGGTATTGATTGAGGTGGTGGTATGATGGTAAAATACGATTGGACCAAAGGATATAATCTGGAGAGTTATTCTACGATCAGCCGTCATTCATTTGCCCTTTTCTTTTTCCACACTTTGAATTTGAATGTGAGGTTAGAACTATTGGAATGCTTATTTCCGAGGCTTCAATTTGGACACAAGAACGACCTAAAACGGAGTCCGGATGGGAGAGTTATACCTGTTTGAAGTTTTGAAATCTGTGCTGGAAGCAGGTACGCTCGAGCGGGAATATAGACGCTCGAGCGGGTTTTACGGGTCAGCAGCTTAAAAAACGGGATTTTTGGATCATTTCAAATATTTTCTACTTCCCTCTTCCTTCCTCTCTTCCTAGGTCCGAAAACCTAACCCTCAAACCTTTGATTTCAGCCATTCTCACCAACAATCCACCATGGATCGTGCATCAAGGATGAAGAAGAAGTGAAGATCAACTTTTCCAACCGATTAGATTTTGGGATTTTCGAGAGGACGCTTTTGACCTAGCTTCTTTGCTTCCAATCTTGAGGTAGGAGGTTCTCTTAGCCTTGAATGTTTATGATTCAAAGTGATTTTGTTGACACTTTGGGATTTTGTTGACATTTTGGAATTTTGAGTTGATTATGGGTTAGAAACATTAATGGCTTGTTGTTTATTCACAAATGGGGCTTCTACTCTAATTTTCAAGGGATGTTGAATGTTTTTGTAGCATATTGATATATAGTAATTGTTGATTTGAAGATTTAACTAAGAAAGGAGGAAAACCCTCAATTTTCTTTAAAACCCTAGGTTGATTAATGATGATAACCGATGAGTTGGCCCAAATTGAAAGTAGAATAATGAAATTAAGGTATTGAATTATATATGTACAAGTTTAATTGGAATTTGGTTATACTTGAAAGTTATGTTTAAAATTTGCGAATGAATTTTGTTATGAACGTTCTGAATCATGCAATTATATAAGATGAAAATTGGGGAACAAGATTATTAATGTTATGGGTGATAAGAGCCTTGGGATGAAATGGGAAATTGAAGACTTCACCTTGAAAGATGTTGAATTATATTTAGTGGTAATAAGTTAAATCATGCTAAATAGTGTGAATTATGTTGGATGGTGTTGAGATATGTATGGCGAAGTGTATTGAGTTAATGATGTTAATTGCGAATTGATGTGTAATTTGGTATAAAGAGAATTAAACAAGTTAAGAACGAACTAAATTATATGTGATCCGATTTTTATGTTTATTATGTATTGTGTAGGGTCAGCTGCAGGGGCGGCCCAAGCATCTGAACACTGTGAGTAGTAGTACTATAGTTGCATGTTCAAGTATTGTTAATTATGTCCCTTGCAAGTAATTAAATTACCAATATGTTGATTGGAGAATCTAGAGATATTATTGAGCAGCCCATATGTGGTGATTATGTGGGATGGTATTGACTTTCTGTTGTCCATGGATACTAATTTTCTGTTATTTGCAAGATAGCTACGGTGATTCATGACAAACAAATGGAATATATGAGCATTGGGGAACTGTAGACGTCCCCGAACGCATCCCGGGGCGCGGAGTGCGAGTCCCCGCCCCCCCGGGTTCTGGTTCGATATTGGGCCTACTACAGTTCGAAGGACTCAAATGTCACGGTTCTAAATCTTGAACCAAAGAGTCCAAATCCGGCAAATCGTTTTTGAGAAAACAGATTTTTGAAAGAGAAGTGCCAAACATGGACTGCTTTGCCAGATACAGAGTCGCCACCTAAATATTTTATTTTTGGGAAATTTAGGAAACCCTGACTCGGTGCCAAAGGCCACGTGTCCGTCATCACCAAAGTTGCCTCGGCTCGGGAACTTGGGTACGATTGGGGAAGGTCACTTCGTGAGCACCCCCGCTCGCCCGGTCAAAGACCGGCCTCTACTAACCATGATATCTGTTTTTGAAAACATTGTGTGTTCTTATTCCGGTTATTAGCCTAGGTTACTATGTGATGCGCACAGCATACAAGTATAGACTGAGTCGCCTGAATTGGAACAAAACATTTCATGTTTGTTTTTGAAAGATAGTTTGCTACCCGCAGGTAGGCTTAAAATGCAGATTTTGCCACCCTCAGGTGGGCTTAGAAAACAGGGTTTTGCCACTATCTAGTGGGCTTAAAACAAACATTTGATGAATTATTCCAATCCAAGTAACACAACCTCCACCCACAGGCATTCAAGGCAGTTATATCACATAAGCAAATAGCCTCATGGCAAGCATGCTATTCATGGCAACACTCACACGCATGCAAGGATGCTAAAGCATAAAACTCACCGAGTACTCCAAGCCAAAACAGAAGCTGATTAGAAATCCATGCATGATCCTAGATACACAGAAATGCCTAATGCAACACATGCAAAAATGCAACTATAGCAGGCTCGGCTATTCTAAACATGGCATATGGAATGCTACGACTAACACGTATTTAATTTGGAATTGAAATACAAATGCAGTTTGTATGATGCGCCGAGCCCGGTGCGTGCAAAACAGATGAATGATGCAAACATGCTGTCATACTGTATGCTAATTGAAATATGCCCTAATCTAACCATCATAAGCGGGTAAATAAAAGGGAAGAAAGACGTGGGGTTGGAAGACATACATCACACTCACCCACACTTATTACAATATTGTCCCCGCGCAGAGGGTCCGAATAAATGTACAGTCCCAAATGAAAGAATAATACAGTCCAAATAATACAGTCCGAATAATATACAAATCCCTAATTAATTAACAAATTAACTAAGAAAAACTGTAAACTGGCATGCAAGCCAGGGACTGCCTTGCTTCTGATGAACGATGTATGTTTGGGCTGCCTTGCGCAGAAATCCACTGGAATGCCCCAATTAGCCTCTGTTTCGCAATGTTTCTCGAAAAGCGCGCCAAGCTTCGGAAGACCGCTGATTCTTGATATGCTGCAACAGAGAGCAGGAAAGGGGCATAGCAATGTATTTCACAGATATATGCATGCCTCGATCCTCGTGCCACCAATCACGCATATCGATGCATGATGGCCGAGGAGTCGAATTGTACAACTCAATATGGGATGAATGCATATGAATGCTACAACAAAACCTAACTCCATCACGGATAATCCGGAGTGTCGGTGACTTGGGAATTGAGACACGTTCCGTCACTCGGAGTACGAAACGCGCCTCGTTTCCCGTGCCCGGGCTAACTCCTATCTCGAACACGATGAAATATGCATGATATGCATGAAATGCCACTAATATGCGATCCTAACATACACAATGTCATGGAATGGCATACACGCTATACGAGGTAATACCTAACCGGGCATACACAATGCTACGGATGAAATGGCATACACAATGCAATAATGGGCTTACACCAACATGAGAGAGCCTCAGCCACACTCACATAGGAGGCCATTAGATGAAAACAAGACACCTCGAAGTACGTGCCCGCGGGCACGCAAATCGAGAACGGACCCTCAGGCACCGAAATGCCACTCTAATGAGACATGGAAAAGACACGGAATATGACATGCAAACATGCAAAAATCAGTAGCAAAATGAGGGGCAAAACAGCCCCGAAATGAGGCGAAATAATACGCGATGCATGAAATCTCTCCCGAAATGCAAAACTAGTCATCCAAAATGACTTATAGCTATGCCATACATCCATAATTTGAACATGACATGAAAAAGCAGAAGCAAGGCAGCCCCAAAACTCACATTTTTACAGTACAAAACATGGCCAAACAGCAATCACAAGTAGGGCTAAAATGGCATACAAAAATGGCTCCGCAAGGGAAGCAATGAAGCAAGTGATAGAGGCAAAGCCCAAACAGAAAAATATCCTTCTACAACACTGAAGAGGGACCAAAAATATGAACATTTACAGTTTATGACATCCCTCAAATCAGTATGCAAATATGCTAAAAATGCCATGCAAGAAATAGGCCAACAAGAGGCTATAACATGAGGTATACAAAGAAATCACCAAACAGCCAAAGACCCTTAATAAGATATTCCAAGAAGATCAAAATATGGCTATTTTCAGTTCTGATCATGGCCTAAAAACAAAGGCAAGGTGAGCTCACAAAGCATGCAAAAATGGGGGCCAAAGAGGGGTATAATGGTAAGTGCTACATGGAGGCCCCCAATAGTGTTGAGCCCTTCTACAATGTTGTATAGGGGCTCAAACTAAGCCAACTCACAGTTTAAATCATGCTCAAAAACTGATCACACATAGGCTAGAAATACCATGCAAAATAATGGCATACAAAGAGGTATTGAAGCAAGTACCAAATGGGGGGCTCAAACAGGGTTGAGCCCTTAAACAAACATGAAGAATGGCTCAAAAGAATGACCCTTTCAGTTAGGTTTGGAGCCCAAAACAGTAAGAAAATAGGCTAGAAGAATGGTGCAAGAAAGTGCTACAAAAGAGGGCAAGATGGCTTACCCTTGGAGACCAATGCTTAGCTTCCTTTTGGCTTGAGAAATGTTGCTTCCTAGCTGCTGGAAATCCCCTCAAGGTGCTGGAAGTGGAGTGGTGGTGGTGGTGCTTGGTAGTGATGAAGAAATGGTACCAAAACTTGAGGAAATGAGAGAGATGGAGTATGTATGAGCTCCAAACAATTTTCCAACCCTTTTCCTTGCGTTGGGAGGCCAGCTATATAGGCAAGAAAGGGGGAGAAAAGTGGAGGGAAATGGTGTCAAGTTTCCCTCCAAAACGTTTCCCCGGATTGAGATATTTTTGGGGGAAAACAGCTATACAGCTGTAAAGTACACATTGAGGGGATCACGGCCGGCCAGGTATTTTTGTTGCAGGTGGCCGGCCGGCCACCCCCTATGGCCGGCCGGCTAGGGGTCAAAAGGGTCAAGTTGAATTAGTGGCCGGCCACCAGATATTGGTGTCCTCCCAGGTCCCCTCATCACAACCCTGTGGTTCAAATTTGGAAAATGTAAAACAGGAGAGAGAACAAGCCACTTTTAGGAGGGGTTCAAAAGGGTCAAATTGAATTACTGGCTGGCCATAGACTTTTAGGGTCCTCCCATGTGTGTATAACACAAATATGTGGTTTGGGGTTGAAGAAGGTGGCCCTAGGGTGGTCAACATTGGCTCGGAAGTGAGAAAAACGGGCGTCGGAGGGCGCCGGAGGAGCATGACTGGTTGCTGAGACAATTGATGGCCTCCCACCCTTTAGTGACCTTCCTGGTGATAAAACAGAGGTACCTGCCAAAAATGAACAAAAACCGATGCAAAACGAATGCTCGGGGGCCAAAACACGCAGTTCGGGGTCCCGAAAATAGGCCGTTAAGCACCGAAAGTGGCGTTCGGCCACGAAGTGGGTCTCTCAGGCCCCAGTGTCCCTCGAAAGGGAGTAAATGAGATGCATGCCAAAAACTGGAGGAAACGAAGATGGTTAGACGGTCCCGAATCGAGGCACACGGCCTGACGGCTCCGAAAACCGAGAACCGGGCTCCGAAATGGGCAAAATGGCCTACGGCCACGAAATGTAGCCCACGGCCATTGAGAGATGGTCTACGAGACCTCTCCCTCCCTTCAGGGAAAGAAACAGAGAAAACCGAGTCTGGTTCGCAAACCGAGACAAGGTACAAAAGAGGGTTCGGGAGTCCGGAGGCAGGGCTCGCGGCCGCGACTCTGAGACTTCTGAACGAGCACAATATGTAACATCACCAAGCGCTCAACTGGTGACGTCTGAGTCTTAAGGTCGGTCAAAAATGAGGTGTCTACAGTTGCCCCTCTTTGACAGAACTCGGAAGTCACAAGTGACGGGAGTGAATGTCAAAGCCCAGAGACGACCCATTTTTGACAAGGCTGAAGACTTAGACAATCATACAAGATAAACAGAGATGTGCCCGCAGGCGTGCCCGCAGGCAAGGGGGCAAAATGCAAAGCGATATGCATAGAGCCAGATGTAACTTAACGATCATGCAAGTGCAGCAAGCTGTAATGAAGCAAGTATTCGCAAATAGATGCAACAGTTTTAAGCAAGAATGCAAAGCAAAAACTACATTTCATGCAGTTGGGAATGCGGAGAATTATTCAATTCTTGTCGCGTCTCACACGGAGAAGATACGATACCTGCGCGATTCGTCTGGTCGCACCAGTCTCAAATGAACCGTACATACAATATCATGCCTGCAAAAAAGAGAAATTCAACAAGAACAATATGCTAACAACATATATTCAATGGGATTCCTGTGATTCCGAAAGTTTGACACACGCAGTGTCAGCGAGTGAATGCATCGCAATGCGAGAAGGGAACGTGCGTGACAACGCATGCTCAAGCACAGAGCTATGGTATGCCAAGAAATCATGCATGACAATGCAAGATGCTCATGAGAATGCAAGTTAAGTGCACAACAATGCAAAACGAGCATAAATCAGGGCGCCCGTTTGTTGCGAAACAACGAGCAAGGAAACGCGCGTTTTCGGCGAAGGCGAGTCGATCGCAGCCTTTGGTTCACTTCCCGGAGAGGTTACAATATGTTCAAAAAGGATACACCTTGATTCCGGTGAATGATGATGAGACACATGTCAGAAGTTGCAGCTGAAGTTCCGGCGAAGCAATTTCGCGCCAGAAAGTGCACTTTTCTTAAACTTTTTCAGGTCCCGGGAACTCCGATCTTCCTCAAAATTTGCAGAGACCTAGGTGAGCATGTGGGGGACATGGCCGGCCAGCTGGTTGCCTAAGGGGAGACCACCGGCCATCTTTCAAAAAGCAAATGGCCGGCCAGCTAGGAAAGGTGGCCGGCCGGCCACCTGCCCAAAACAGGGGGCACTTTGGTCTTTTCGCCTCATTTTCTTTATATTCTCTCATCCATTCACTTTGAGCTCACACCCACAGCTACGAAAACTTCTCCTCTTGCCTCCCAAACCATTTTTTCCTTCAGATCTGCACTTTATACGCGCTTTTCAGCCTCCCACGCAAGTTGTTTTCGCGAAAACATTCGATTTTAAGCACTTTGGACCGATTAAATTTTGATTTCGGGGCTTCTTTTCTCATTTTCACCACTTGAGGTAAGTTTTTCTCAATATTTGGAAGATTTTCTCGGGGGTTGACTTTTGTTGACTTTTTCATTTCCCGAGAGTTGACTTTTGTTGACTTTTTCCAATTTTGGCTCGTTTTGCTCATTTTTTGCTCCTTTTGCAGATTTTTCGAAATGGCGGGTAATTTCCCTCATGGTGGAGGCCCTCCGGATGCCGGGGATGATTTTGATGCCATGACGCTACCCCCGAGGGTCCGACCTTTTATTCCCGAGAGATATGCCCCATCGGTACACATTCTTCCGCGGGCCATTTTTCGTCATTTTACTGACTTCAATGATCGGGCACCCGGAGATCTACTTCTGCGAGAGCCAGAGCATCACCTCTCTTACGAGGCACGAGAGGTATTTTACTTCATTTTCTGTATTTTTCGTGCATTTCGTACCTTTGCCATGCTTGAACACACAGTTTAGCTCATGGCATAGTACTTTGTTTGCGTTCTGAACATATGACTTGCACACTTGAATTTCTGAACACTAGGCTCATTGATTGATTGTGAACGCACGGCACACATTAGTTAAGAATTGAACACACGGCTCAAACACTGATTTGTCGAACACACAGCCCGAATTTGAAAGTGAACACACAGCACACACTGACTAAGAGTAGAACACGCAGCCCAAACTCTGATTTCCTGAACACACAGTTCAAGTTGATGGTGAACACACAGCCCATACTGATTGAGAGTAGAACACGCAGCCCAGACTCTGATTTTCTGAACACACAGTCCAAGTTGATGGTGAACACACAGCCCACACTGATTGAGATTTGAACACGCAGCCCAAACTCTGATTTTCTGAACACACAGTCCAAGTTGATGGTGAACACACAGCCCACACTGATTGAGATTTGAACACGCAGCCCAAACTCTGATTTTCTGAACACACAGTCCAAGTTGATGGTGAACACATAGCCTACACTGATTGAGATTTGAACACGCAGCCCAAACTCTGATTTTTTGAACACACAGTCCAAGTTGATGGTGAACACACAGCCCACACTGATTGAGAGTAGAACACGCAGTCCCAAACTCTGATTTTCTGAACACACAGTCCAAGTTGATGGTGAACACACAGCCCACACTGATTAAGATTTGAACACGCAGCCCAAACTCTAATTTTCTGAACACACAGTTCAAGTTGATGGTGAACACACAGCCCACACTGATTGAGAGTAGAACACGCAGCCCTAACTCAAATTTTCTGAACACACAGTCCAAGTTGATGGTGAACACACAGCCCACACTGATTGAGAGTAGAACACGTAGCCCTAACTCAAATTTTCTGAACACACAGTCCAAGTTGATGGTGAACACACAGCCCACACTGATTGAGAGTAGAACACGCAGCCCTAAACTCTGATTTTCTGAACACACAGTCCAAGTTGATGGTGAACACACAGCCCACACTGATTGAGAGTAGAACACGCAGCCTAAACTCTGATTTTCTGAACACACAGTCCAAGTTGATGGTGAACACACAACCCACACTGATTAAGAGTAGAACACGCAGTCCCAAACTCTGATTTTCTGAACACACAGTCCATTTACTTGCGTTTGCTCACGGCTCATTCATTTGATTTGCACACAGCTCGTACATTTGATTTGCACACAACTCATTCCTTTGATTTGCACACAGTTCATTCATTTGATTTGCACACAGCTCATTCATTTGATTTGCACACAGCTTGTTCATTTGATTTGCACACAGCTTGTACATTTGATTTTGACACATGCATTCATTTGATTTGCACACAGCTCGTACATTTGATTTGCACACAGCTCATTCATTTGATTTGCACACAGCTCGTACATTTGATTTTGACACATGCATTCATTCTGAATGCAGGTTGGCTCTCGTACCGTGCGAGGATATGGCTCCACTGCTGCGAGAGAGTGGTACACTGAGCTTCCGGAGGCTGTCCGGGATTTAGTTGATCTAGCAGGGTTCGGGGCCTTCTGCGTAGGGTTATCACATTGTCCTGCTAGTAGGACACTATTAGCCGCTTTGGTGGAGAGATGGTGGGACACCACCAACTCCTTCCATTTCTCCGCCACCGGGGATTTGACCATGACCCCGTTAGATTTTGCTGTACTTACCGGCCTAGACATAGGAGGTTGGCCCATTCCTTTCGACGAGGATATGGGCGAGTGGGAGGTTGCTTGGTTACATCTATTGGGGGCCCGCCCACCTGTGGACAGAGCTTCTGGGAGAGTCCGGTACACCTGGTTCTCTTCCCGTTTTCGAAGGCCGGAGATGGAGCCCGAGTCTCCTGAGGAGGCTGAGCAGTATGCCCGTGGTTTCCTTATGTTCTTCTTTGGCACCACTCTGTTTGCTGATAGGGGGAACACTGTCGGGTTGTATCTTTTGAGTGCCCTAGTGGACCTATCACAGGTCAGTCGGTACGACTGGGGTGGCGCCGGCCTGGCTACCCTCTATTGCTATATGAGCGCTACCTCCCGCAGGCAGGGAGACTTACTCGGCGGCTATTGGAGAGCCTGGAAGGTACGTTCTGTCCTCTTGATTTACATTTCTGCTCCTCATTACTTGTTCATTGCACACACGGCGCACTTTACATCCTGTATTTTGCACTCAGCATTTTGTATTCACATTCTGCACTATTTTCCACAGTTATGGGTCTATGTATATTTTCTGACATTAGCCCCGAGATGGAGGTGGCAGGGCCCCTTATGACCCCGTATTCCTTGGTATTCGAGGGCCAACACCGACCGAGACCTCGAGAGACTCTCTTCTATCTGCGACAGTACTTTGACACTGTGCGGACGACAGAGGTATTTCAGAACTCTCAGTTCCTTTCTGTTTTCATCTTTGATTTGCCTTGTATATTCCCGATTTCTGATTGATTCATGCACTGGTTATCCGCAGATTACATGGCAGCCCTGGGCGATCTTGGGTGATGGTCTCCGATTTCAGTATGCCGGAGGGTCAGGCACCTTTCAGTACAGGATCCTGCTCGAGGGACCGGTTGGTAGAGCATGGTTCCTGGGGGAACGCTTTCTGCGTCAGGTGCGGGGATACATTTCTCAGGACCCTCCTGCAGCACCTCCAGCCACTATGCGGACCGCTGATAGACTCTCTACCCAGGAGGTCGTTAGTGCTATGCTAGGCACTGATGCTTTGCTACATCTTACAGAGGGAGACTACGCCACTTATCGTCACACATATCTGATGCCTCCTTGACGGGAGTGCGCGCTCCGCCACTGAGGTCTGCTGATGTACCATCTTCGAGTCGGGCTCGTGCTACGGATATCCCCTCCTCCAGCAGGGCTGGTACGTCTCGAGGTGGGGGCGGGTCGATTCCCCCAATCCCTCCGACTCTTCATCATCCTGGGTGGCCAGACATGCCGACCGAGTTGATGGGGGTGGCAGTATGGGACTACTTCTCCGATTCCGATCCCTATAGAGCCTCCGATGCCTGGTCACAGATATGTCAGTGATCCTGACTCACCACCGGTATGTTCCATCATTTTTCACTTATCACACAGACACTTTGGCAGTTGCTTATTTATTGATGACTTGAGCTTGTATTTGCAGCTACCCCGGGAGTATATGGATCAGGTGCTCGAGATGGTGGCCTCACTTGAGGGGATGGTCCTGCGTAGAGAGGCGCAGTTGTCCATCATGGGCTTCCAGGTACTTTTTAGTTTTCTGGTATTTATCATACTCCTGATGATATGCTGATTTTGAACATTCTACTGCATCGATAGGCTGTTTGTGTAGAGCACATCTGACACACACCTCATTCTCATACTGTACTTGCATCTGATTTTCATATTTGAACTAATGTATCGGACTTTCAACTTTCAAATGCCTCCGGTATATGCTCCACCGCAGGCCGGGCCACCCGGGCCTTCTCAGAGAGGTCGAGGTGCTGGGCCATCTGGGCCTTTTCGAGGAGCTGGGCCATCTAGGCCTTCTCGGGGAGGTCGAGGTGCTGGGCCATCTAGGCCTTTCCGAGGAGCTCGGGGAGCGGGGCCGTCTCGCAGACGTAGGGCACATGTTATAGAGGCAGAGCCTGATGAGGAGGAGAAGGAGGAGGAGGCAGATCGTGAGTCAGAGACATCTGCTGAGGAGGGGGGCTCCTGCCTTGGTTCCGGGAGTGGAGGCGAGGCTGAGGGGGATCCTGAGGATGACAGCTCCGACCCGGATGGTGATGATGGTGCAGAGGTTGTCCCGCAGAAGAGGATGAGGGGGCCCTCCTCATTCCCGCTCCCGAGGATATTGATGCTGTTTCCTGCTTTATTTTACTTTTTGCTAGTAGTTTGTAGCACTTTGCATTTTGTTAGGCAGTTTGTTTTCTGTAAAACTTGTACCTTTGTTTTGTTGTAAAACATGACGGAATGAAACAGCTTTTGAAAAAGTGTTTGTATTTGAAATTCTCAGCATCGCATCGCATCATTTTGCACAAAAATGGAATCGAATGGAAATGCGCCTTATGTATTTACCGGGTCAGGTAATGAACCGACGCAACAAACTAAACAAATCGACTCACTAAGAAATAACAGAATCTTAGCAAGTTTACAACTCGATAAGCAAAGTACAACAATGTTAACGACTCGATAAACAAGACTTAACAAAATTGCGTAAACAAAGAGTAACGACTCAAAACACCAAATGCGACAGCTCGACAAAACTTATAACTCGATAAACAAAGCGACAACTCGATAAACAAAAATACAACACAGCGTACTTCGGACGATCTGGGTGCTGGGACGCATCCGAAACTGAGAAAAATGAAGGCCTCCAACGTTCCCGATGCGTTAAAGTGCCTCAAACTTCCTTCCGGAGGGCAAAACAGGACCAATGCATGGCCGGCCACATTTTGCATCTGGGGACTGAAAGGTGGCCGGCCGGCCAGTTTTTGAAACAAAGACGGCCGGCCTGCTAGAATAGGTGGCCGGCCGGCCACCTTTCCTGCAACTCCTAGAATTCTGACACTTGTCCTCGAATAGTGTTTTACCCCCTCCTATAAAGCTCCAACTTTGGAACTCATTCATTTCATTACTGCTTTGCACAAAAATGGAGGCATTTCTCGCAGAAAATCTCACATCTTGGATCTCTTCTTTAGATGGCTCGGAAAAGTTGAACTTCCGGGGTTTCGGCTTGAATGCACTATTCACGCTGGGCCGGACTCCACTGCACCTTCCTTTCCTCCATGCGGCGGCGAGATTTTGGAACCCGGTGACGCACGTTTTCAGCTTCGGAGGGCAAGAGGTATGTCCCACTTTTGAAGATTTTCAAGTTTTGATGGAGTCTGAACATTCAGAAGAGATCTTGCCTCAGTCTCGTTTCGGCCACGCCCAAGCTTTAGGGCGGATGTGCGGTCTCAACGCGCATGATGCTCGATCCCTGATTTGTAACGGGATGTTGGATATCCTGAGCCTGATTTACCGATTCTCCGATGCTGGTGACCGCGGTGACCATTATCGGCAAGGTTTTCGACAACATGCCCTCTGCTTGTGCATGCTATCTCATTTTCTGTTTGTCTCGGGCTCCGGGGGAGTTAACATCCGTTTGATTGAAGTCGCTCAAGGCTTGAGGGAAGGAAAGAGCTGTATCGCCATGACATTGGCCGAGACACTGCTGGGTTTGGATGCCTTCTACCGCCAGGAGACAACCAGGTTTGCGGGGAGTCCACTACTGCTGCAGGTAATGTTTCCCACCCAAGCTCACATATGTATTTGCTCACATCGCTCGGCCCTCAGGCTCGGTTTTTCTCACAAAACCCTCATCTTACTTTTCCCTCATCGCACATCTCTCTATTCTTTATTCTCTCATTTTTCATCCCTCCCCAGATATGGTTGATGGATAAATTGCAAGTTGTGGACTCTTGCCCTACTTACTCAGCCCGCGGCTACTTCTTTCGACAATGCCTGGTTGACGCCCTTGATGAGGGATGGTGGGTTGAATGGATGTGCAATTTGTCAGCTGAACGCATTGCTTGGCGCTGTTCTTGGCTTAACCTTCCGGCGATGAGCTATAGCATGTTCCAGGATACTGGGATCCGGTTGATTGGCCTGACCCATTGTGTATTCTATTTCCCATTCCGCATTCTGCGCCAGTTCGGCCATGATCAGACTTGCCCTCCGGAGGGGATAGAGTATCCGGTCGCCTTCCCGATCCGAGGTGCACACCTTGCCCGACATACTACGGCTTGGAGGACTAGAGAGCTCCTGCCCCCCGCCCCTATTTTCAATTGCACTTTGTCTGATGAGTGCTGGGATTGGCTCAATGAGGAGGCGCAGGGACCCTGACTTGACTATGCCCCAGATTTATTGCTTTATTAGTGCTTTCAAGTTTTCTTCATGAGTGTAATAAAAAGCAACTTCAATTGTATGCAAGAGCAGGAGAACTCTGTTTTGAAATCAATGAAATTGAAGGTTGTGGTACTGAAAATTTTCCGCTTTGGTCTAAAAATGGTCTTAGTTGTGAAAAGATTAATTTGAACAAAGTCAACTTTTATTAAAACTTTTCAAAACTATTTTCGATATGGATCAGAACTGGACACGCCTGAGATCTGTCACTGAGATGCACAACCCCAGATCCTAGCAACTGGAAAGTTGCCCCTAGTCTGAACGGTACCACAGCACCTCCTGGCAATGGAAAGTTGCCCCTAGTCTGAATAGCACTGCACCGAAGATTACGATGAATGTTGACGGACAAGGATGCCTGAGATGATCAAAATGGACAAAGTTGATCGGGGAAAATGTTATGGCTGAACTTCAGGATGAAGCTGCCTACGTATCCCAAAGATGGGAATCAAGCCTTACGTAGTTCAGGCTTAGGTTCGCTCGGGTATTTTTACTCTCCTTTTGCGCTCTAACTTTTGCCAAGGCCGCCCTTTGCGGGTTTTCAACCTTGCGAGCTCAGTTTTTATATTTTTCAATTTTTTGTGCTCTGAGTTTTGCCTAGGTCGCCCTTTCGGGTTTTCGGCCTAGCGAGCCTCTCAAGGGTAGTATTTCTTCAACTTGTCCATGTTGATCGGTTGTTAAAACTCTAAGCCATCCAGATCCATCAGAACCACAGCTCCACCTGACCAGATTGACTTGATGATGTAGGGACCAGTCCAATTAGGTCTGAACTTGCCCCTAGGGTCGTGGATGAGAGCTCGGTTGTCCTTGAGTACTAGATCTCCTTCCTTTAAATTCCTGGACTTAACCTTCTTGTTAAAAGCCCGGGCGATTCTGCGTTGATAGCCTTGAACGTGGTACAGTGCTTTCAGTCTTCTCTCATCAAAGAGCATGAGTTCCTCAAATCTGTTTTGCTGCCAATCCGCTTCGGCTATCTGGCACTCATCCAATACTCGTAATGACGGAACCTCAATCTCAATAGGTAGAACGGCCTCCATCCCATAAACCAATGAGTACGAAGTCGCCCCGGTAGAAGTTCTGATCGAAGTCCGGTAGCCCCACAAAGCAAACGGCAGCTTATCTGGCCAGTCCCGGTAGGTTTCCACCATCTTCTGCAATATACACTTGATATTCTTGTTGGCGGCCTCGACCGCTCCATTGGTCTGCGGCCGGTATGTAGATGACTTATGAAAAGCCACGTTATATTTCTCCAACAAGTCTATCACTTCCTTCTTGAAGTGGGAACCGTTATCTGAAATTATCTCATTTGGGACCCCGTAGCGACAGATGATGTTGTTTCTGATAAACTTTGCAACGTGCGAAGCCTTCAACTCCGCGTAAGATTAGGCCTCAACCCACTTTGTAAAATAATCTATCGCAACCAGGATGAACTCATGCCCATTCGACCCCTTTGGCGTAACAGCCCCGATCACATCAATTCCCCAGACTGAAAATGGCCATGGTGAAGTCATATTGTACAACTTTGTCGACGGGATGTTCATGCGATTTGCATGAATTTGACACTTGTGGCATCGCCGAACGAAACTGATACAATCCTCCTCCATAGTGGACCAGTAGTACCCCTGTCTGAGGATCTTCCGTGCCAACATTACCCCATTCATATGTGCTCCACACTCTCCTCCATGGATGGCTTCCATTAGGCGTTTCGATTCTTCGGCATCAACACACAGTTTATGCATTCCCAGATGACCCCGTTTATACAGTTTACCCCCGCAGATGATGAACTGAACGGCCAATCTTCTTATTGCCCTTTTGTCCTTGGCATTTGTCCCCGGCGGATATGCTTCTTTCTCTAGGAAATTCCAGATGTCGTAATACCAGGGGTGTTCGTCTTGAACCTCATCTATAGCAGCAATCGATTCATAGGCTGGTGCAAACTTCTGGTCAATGATGACTGGACGCATCCGGACTCCACACGGGATGTCTATCATAGAAGATAGAGTTGCTAAAGAATCTGCGAACCTGTTGTTCTCTCTTAGTGGATGAGTAAAACTTAGGTTCTCAAACCGAGGAATCAGCAAATCCAAGGTCTGGTGATACATCATCATCTTTTCCTCTTTTACTTTCCAGTCTCCTTTCGCTTGAGACACAACAAGGTTCGAATCCCCAATGACGTCCAATCGTCTTGCCCCTAGTTCTAGGGCTGCTTCTAGGCCAGCAATGCACGCCTCATATTCTGCTTCGTTGTTCGAGACTTTGAATCGGAGTTTGAAGGCTAGAGGAATACGGGAATTATCGGGTGCTATCAGCAACACTCCTATCCCATACCCATGTTGATTTGACGCTCCGTCAAAGTACATCGTCCAAGCTTCGTCGTCGATATGCAAAATGGCTTCATCTGGGAACAAGTATTCAACTGCTTCATCCCCCTTAACCGGATGGTCGGCAAGGAACTCTGCTACTGCTCTTCCTTTGACTGACTTGCGTGTGACATACTTCAAATCAAATTCGGAGAGCAACAGCAACCAACGAGCTAGCCTACCCGTAAGTGCTGGTTTCTCGAAAAGATATTTGATGGGATCGAGACGTGAAACCAACATTACGGAGTGAGCTAACAAGTAGTGCCGCAGCTTCCTGGTAGCCCATACCAAAGCTAAACAAGCCTTCTCCAGCGGTGTGTACCGAGTTTCATACTCTAGCATCTTCTTGCTCAGATAGTAGATGGCTCTCTCCACCCTGTCTTCAGACTCTTGTGCGAGCATACAGCCCATTGTGGTCTCAGTCACTGATAGGTACAAAATCAACGGTTTCCCTGGTTCTGGTGGTGATAGAACGGGCGGGTTCTGTAGATATTCTTTGATTTATTCAAACGCTGCTTGACATCGGCCGTCCCATTGAAATTTCTTGCCTTTCTTCAGAAGGCCAAAAAGTGATTCACAAGTCAAGGTTAATTTTGAGATAAACCGTCTTATGAATTGCACTTTACCCAGAAAGCCTCTCACCTCCTTTTCAGTCCTTGGTGGGGGCATTTCTAGGATGGCCTTGATTTTAGAAGGGTCGACTTCGATGCCCCTTTGTGTAATCAGAAACCCCAGCATTTTTCCCGCTGTAACACCAAATGTACACTTCTGAGGGTTCAGCCGCAACCGAAATTCCCTGATTCTTTGAAAAAACTTATGCAAGGCGGTGTAGTGGCCCTCTCTTTCTTTGGACTTGACAATCATGTCGTCCACGTACACCTCAACCTCTTTGTGGATCATATCATGTAATATTGTGGTCGCGGCCCGTTGATAAGTAGCTCCAGCATTCTTCAACCCAAACGGCATGACCCTATAGTAGTATGTCCCACACGGGGTGGTGAATGCAGTCTTTTCCCTGTCTTCTGGTGCCATTACTATCTGGTTGTAGCCTGAGAAGCCATCCATGAATGAGAGCAAAGCGTGCCCTGCTGTGAAATCCACCAACTCATCGATATGCGGTAAGGGAAAGTCGTCCTTCGGACTAGCTCTGTTCAGATCCCTGAAGTCCACGCATACTCGGATCCTGCCGTCTTTCTTCGGCACTGGAACAATGTTGGCCAACCAAGTCGGATATTCAGATACCAGCAGGAAGCCTGCGTCGATTTGCTTGGTGACCTCTTCCTTAATCTGGAGAGCCCAGTCCGGGCGGATTCTCCTAAGTTTCTGTTTGACAGGTCGGGCCTCGGGGTCAAGGGGGATCCGATGCTGTACAATCTCAGGATCGATTCCAGGCATGTCTTCGTAGGACCACGCGAAAACATCTTTGAAATCTTTTAATAAAGCGACTAAGCGCTCGCGTTCCTCCGAAGACAACGTGGACCCGATCTGGACCAGCCGCGGGTCCTCCTCAGTACCAATGTTCACGGTGGTGATTTCGTCCACTAGGGGTTTAACAAATCTCTCCTGCTCTTGCTCAATTAATCGTTGCAAAATCGGAGGAACTTCGTCCTCGTCGTTTTCAAAATTTTGAAAGTCTGAATTAATGCAATAAATTAAAGGCACAGAAAAGTACTCAGAAACCACAGTTGCTTGATTCTCATTAGGCACATCCAAATCGTCCAATTCATTTACAACAGACTCAAATGAAAAGGAAAAAGACGACCTAGACAGGACTGTGGCATCCGGGTTAACATCCCCAGGAGTACCAGACTCAGACTCAGTCGAGCTGGAATCTGATTCCGACCCACAAGACTCGGTGGAATCAGATTCCGGCTCACTACCTGACCCGGTGCTGCTGGACAAAAGTCCCTCCTCGTATTGCCAAGTGAGAGAGGGTGCGATAGATGCATCCAAGATAGCTGCTGGTTGGCTCGCGGCCGTTCCATCCCCAATCATGGAAACCCGGAGTTATCCCCCAAGCACTTATGGTCGATCGGAGGATCAGAGAGTAGACATGCCAGCGCTACCCCCGTTTCAAATTCTGTGCCCTCAGGATCCACTGCCCTACACTGCTCAACCTCAGCTGATGGGTCCGTCTGCTCTTCGGCAACATCCTCCCCGGATAACTGCAGGTCGAAGAAGATCTCAAAACCGGGCACGCGCTTCTTCTCCGCGTTTAACCACGGCTCTGGGAAGCCGCAAAATGGAAAGTCCTCCCCCTCCCGGACGAAGCGTCCGTTCAGGGTGCCCTGGATGGGCCTATGCATCAAGTCAAATGGCTTCCCAGCCTGCTTTGCTCTGGCTCTTCCAGCCATTTCTTTTCCTTTCCTCACCCAGTCCTCTTTAGTGGGCAGATAACCCAGTCCAAAGGTATGCGGGTTGTGTGGCACTTCGGCCAATGTTGCGACGCCTTTCCTGCCGCTCCTTCCTAATCCCATCCCGGGGATATGTTGTAGCTTGTTCATGAGGTAGACGGATTGAGCACTGACGTACATACCTTCATTCACAGCCATAATGTTTTGCACAACCCGGGCCTCGGCCAGAGTAAATCCTGATATAAACACGTCCTCCATGCCGTGCTCGATTTCTAGAACTGGTGTAGACACCTCCGGAGGGGGATGGATCGATGAATTCCCAAACACAATGGCTACTCCCTTTCCATAGGGGTATTTCACCATCTGATGCAGAGTGGAGGAGACGGCCTTCACCTGGTGCAACCACGGTCGCCCCAAAAGTAGGTTGAAAGTTGCGGGAACCTCCAAGACATGGAAATCTATCTCCTGTTGTCCAGGTCCAACCTTTGTCTGAATCTTGACGGTCCCCATCACTTCCCTGCTAGTATTATCGTACGCTCTGATCACCTGAGTTGTCGGGATGAAGTCCGCGGGCTTCAACCCGATTGCATACGCTGTTCTGGCTGGGCAGACATTGATAGCAGACCCGGTATCAACAAGTACCACCGGTATCCACTTGTCTCTACATTCCACGGAGATGTAGAGAGGTTTGTTATGATTCACGCCCTCAGGCGGCAGTTCTTTGTCTGAGAAGGTTAAAGCCGGGAAACCTCCTCCCGGAAAAACCAGCCCAACCAACTGTTCTGGTGTAGTGTCGATAGAGAGTTTGGCCCTGTCCATAGCAGATAGGACAGCCTGTCTGTGCACCCGCGAAGCCATAAGCAGTCCCCAGATGGAGATGTCTGCTTGTATCTTCTTTAATTGTCTCAGCACAGCTTCTTCTTTAATTTGTCTCTCTCTTTGTTTCTCAGCTTCTTTGTCTTTCCCAGATGCTTCGGGCTGATCAAGGTGTGGGGGCTTGAAGTACCGCCCGCTCCTGGTCATATGGTCCACCTCATCGAGGTACCACGTGCTGTCTGGTTGATTTACTCCCCAATCTTCGTCTGTGTGGGCAAGACATAAGTCGTCGTCTTCCCACCACATCCCGCTAGCGTTTAACAGACACCCATCTGGTTCTGGCAAATGTGTACTCTCAGTACCTTCATCCCATATGCTCACATCATTTTCCATTCTTGTGCCCACAGCACTCTCAGCCCCTTCGTGGGCTTTTGCCTTTCTGATTCTCTCAGAATTCCAAAACTTCTCCTGTTCTGTCTGCGTCGCTGCAGTTTGTTGTTCCACTGTCTTTGCATCCACAATGCTTAGGTCCTGAGCGAAATTCTTTGTACCGGCGCTCTCCGGCAATCCATTCTGACTCTCGACCCCTCCGGCCACCATTGATACTTTTGCCCCTACCGGGCCTTGCTCTAGCTGAAATTCCACAATATCAGGCTGATCATCTAGCCACCCGGTGGCCTCCGCCGACTCCTCATATTCAAACCAGTTGATTGTTGCATCTCCTGATTCTTGGTTGTTGAAGAACTGGAGGTTGGCGAAGTCCTCTTCCACTGTTGTCAGATCATCCACCCCCTGTTCAAGTCTGTCCCCCTGAATCATGCACAGTTCGGCTTTTTCTGGCAGTCCCACACTCGGCTCAGACTGACCCACTGCTAAGATGTACTCGCTTGGATCATAGGCTCCTCCAGTGTAATCCCCAGACTGGTGAATCCCGGGCGCGACAATTCCACTTTCCTCTGAAACCTGCCCTGTTCCATCTTCAGCAGTCACCACCTTTGGCTTAGATTGGGTTGTGAAGGTGTCCAACATGCACAAGTCAGTGCAGTCATGAAGGATCACCTCCGGCTTGGGTAGGTGGGAGGGAGTAATATAGATACTAGGATCGTAGGACACGACCCCAGTTTGGATGAGGTTGACTCTTTTGGGTGGTGGATCTTGGTTATGTGCGGGGAGTGGGTTGGTTGTGACGTTGGGTCTTTCGGGAGGCAGAATAATATTTTTGTCAACGAGATCCTGAATCTCGTGACGCAGCCGGAAACATTGGTCTGTATCATGGCCATGCTGCTGGTGGTACGCACAGTACTTGGCCGGGTTGTGGGAAGGGGGGAGTGGATTTGGTAATGGCCTCGGCTCTAGGGGTTTCAGATGCCCCTTTTTGATTAGAACCCCGAGAGCCTTGGACAAAGGCATGTATAGTGGAGTGAAGTTTCTTTGGCCCCTGGACTGATATCTCGGGGCTTGGGTACTGCTCCCGGATGTACTGGAAAAGGGTGTGGCCGCCGCGGGCCTTGAATGGGGAGGGGGAGTGGTGGTGACCATACTGACCTCCGAAGTTCTGGTATTTGCAGCGCTGCTCGGGCCTGCGTTGTTGTTGCGGTTAAATGTCCTCCGGGGTTGCTCCCGGTCCTGGTCAATCAGACCTTGCTTCATCGCATCCTCGATCTGTACCCCCATCTCGTGTAAGTCTGAGAAGGTGGGAAAGGGGAGTACGATCATCTTCTGCATGAGTTTTGGTTGGAGATTGCGCACAATCATCCTAATTTGATCTTTGTCTGTAGACCTCAAGGTCATCATCGATGCCTTTGCCCTCCATCGAGTTACGAAGTCTGAGAAAGTCTCCTTGGCCTCTTGCCTCGTTGTTTCGAGATCACGAGTTGTAATCTCGATCTGTGTATTGTACGAGTACTGTGCAACGAAGGCCTCAGCCATCTCATCCCAGTTTCTCTTTACCTCATCTTCTAACTTCGCGTACCAAATGGCTGCCACACCCGACAAAGTTCAGCCAAACAGGGAAAGCTTTTGTGGTCGGGTTAGGCCCATTGGCCGCAGGATGTCTGAGAATAGCCGGAGGTGGACCATAGGATCCCCGGACCCATCAAAACGATCAATCTGTGGCATCTTAAATCTGTCTGGCAATGTTACGGCCACATCGGTATACCCATCTTCGATGTCTGGGATGGCCTTCACCCCTTGGGATTTCTTAAAAAGCTTCTCCAGTTTGCTCAATTTCAGAGCTGTATGGTCTATCTCGAACTCGAAGGGAGAGTCCGGATGGTTGGCAGGTGTATGGGTCTTGGACAGTTGAGGCAGAAGCGGGGGCGGAGCCAGCCCCGTTGGATGGCCTGTGTCCTCTTGAATATTCTGGACATTGGGTAGGGTGTTCTGGGTGTTCAGGGGGGTATTCTGGGGATTTGGCAGGGCATTCTGACCAGTGGATGCCTGCTCGGGTAACGGAGCTCCGGGTGGAGGAGGAGTCTGATGTGAAGCAGATGCCGCATTCTGCTGTTGCAGCCTAGTGATCAACTCAGCCTGCTGGGCCATGACAGCGGCCTGCTGCTTGGAGAACTCCGCTTGGCGGGTGGCATCTTCTTGCATTTGTTTCATGCTCTCATGCATTTGGCGCATCATCGCCTCCATCCCTGATGTATTCTGCGGATCCATCTGAATAACCGGTAAGTGTATCTCTATAGTGGAAACAGAAACCTCAGTCCGACTGTTTGCTGCTAAAGTAGACTGCTGCCCCGGTAATCTCTGCTCTGACACACTGCGCCTCCTTGGCTTTCTTCTAGCAACTGGGGGTAGGGAGCGGAACACTGGATGTCCGTCAACCAGATCCTCGGATCGAATGAGTCGGCGACCTCGTGTCCAAAGTGCTTGGGGTATATCTACGGGTTCAGAAGCAATTGTGCTACAAACCTGCCCTAGCAAAAAGATAAATAAAGCGAAAAGGAAATAAATAACCAGATAAACGGACAGCATAACAGCTTAGATTAAATACACAACACACAGTTGGGCATAACAACCCACGGCTGATAAGCTGGAAATACACTGTCCTCAATCACTGATCACTGTTCCTGTATCACTGTTTCCCAAAACTGAATCTGGTATCCGCAGACAACTGATTCTCAGATACTGACTGATGCCCGCAGGCATGATGCCTAATCTCAAAAACTGATGCCCGCAGGCCTGATGCCCAAACTCAAACACTGATACATGCATTCCCTGTAGAGACGCACTCTAACAAGCACATAACAGATAAGTGAGAGCCAAAACACCCCTATGTTGGGGTTGGGTTTCCCTGTCCAATTTTGTCAGGAACTAGGGTTTCACTACGCACGCAGCGGTTTCAAACAACCTATAAACGGGTAAGCAACCTGTCCTAGCTTGGAATGGTCACTATGGATCCGAATATGCACTAGGTCGAATGGTCAAAAAGGGTGCCCCGGTAAAACCGGGGTTTGTGTTCCCATACTGGCAGAGCCCGTAACCGATCAGCCTTATGGACATGCCTTGACAAGACAAGCCTCCGGCAAACCGCTCAGGAATAGCAGATGGCAAACACGGTGTCCTAGGCGCACCAATGCAAATGCAATGCAAAGAAACACACAAGTGTAGTCAAAACAAGATATCACGAGTTCGAGTCAAGTTCTCTAAATCCCCAGCGAAGTCGCCAGAAACTGTAGACGTCCCCGAACGCATCCCGGGGCGAGGAGTGCGAGTCCCCCCCCCGGTTCTGGTTCGATATTGGGCCTACTACAGTTCGAAGGACTCAAATGTCACGGTTCTAAATCTTGAACCAAAGAGTCCAAATCCGGCAAATCGTTTTTGAGAAAACAGATTTTTGAAAGAGAAGTGCCAAACATGGACTGCTTTGCCAGATACAGAGTCGCCACCTAAATATTTTATTTTTGGGAAATTTAGGAAACTCTGACTCGGTGCCAAAGGCCACGTGCCCGTCATCACCAAAGTTGCCTCGGTTCGGGAACTTGGGTACGATTGGGGAAGGTCACTTCGTGAGCACCCCCGCTCGCCCGGTCAAAGACCGGCCTCTACTAACCATGATATCTGTTTTTGAAAACATTGTGTGTTCTTATTCCGGTTATTACCCTAGGTTACTATGTGATGCGCACAGCATACAAGTATAGACTGAGTCGCCTGAATTGGAACAAAACATTTCATGTTTGTTTTTGAAAGATAGTTTGCTACCCGCAGGTAGGCTTAAAATGCAGATTTTGCCACCCTCAGGTGGGCTTAGAAAACAGGGTTTTGCCACTATCTAGTGGGCTTAAAACAAACATTTGATGAATTATTCCAATCCAAGTAACACAACCTCCACCCACAGGCATTCAAGGCAGTTATATCACATAAGCAAATAGCCTCATGGCAAGCATGCTATTCATGGCAACACTCACACGCATGCAAGGATGCTAAAGCATAAAACTCACCGAGTACTCCAAGCCAAAACAGAAGTTGATTAGAAATCCATGCATGATCCTAGACACACAGAAATGCCTAATGCAACACATGCAAAAATGCAACTATAGCAGGCTCGGCTATTCTAAACATGGCATATGGAATGCTACGACTAACACGTATTCAATTTGGAATTGAAATACAAATGCAGTTTGTATGATGCGCCGAGCCCGGTGCGTGCAAAACAGATGAATGATGCAAACATGCTGTCATACTGTATGCTAATTGAAATATGCCCTAATCTAACCATCATAAGCGGGTAAATAAAAGGAAAGAAAGACGTGGGGTTGGAAGACATACATCACACTCACCCACACTTATTACAATATTGTCCTCGCGCAGAGGGTCCGAATAAATGTACAGTCCCAAATGAAAGAATAATACAGTCCAAATAATACAGTCTGAATAATATACAAATCCCTAATTAATTAACAAATTAACTAAGAAAAACTGTAAACTGGCATGCAAGCAAGGGACTGCCTTGCTTCTGATGAACAATGTATGTTTGGGCTGCCTTGCGCGGAAATCCACTGGAATGCCCAAATTAGCCTCTGTTTCGCAATGTTTCTCGAAAAGCGCGCCAAGCTTCGGAAGACCGCTGATTCTTGATATGCTGCAACAGAGAGCAGGAAAGGGGCATAGCAATGTATTTCACAGATATATGCATGCCTCGATCCTCGTGCCACCAATCACGCATATCGATGCATGATGGCCGAGGAGTCGAATTGTACAACTCAATATGGGATGAATGCATATGAATGCTACAACAAAACCTAACTCCATCACGGATAATCCGGAGTGTCGGTGACTTGGGAATTGAGACACGTTCCGTCACTCGGAGTACGAAACGCGCCTCGTTTCTCGTGCCCGGGCTAACTCCTATCCCGAACACGATGCAATATGCATGATATGCATGAACTGCCACTAATATGCGATCCTAACATACACAATGTCATGGAATGGCATACACGCTATACGAGGTAATACCTAACCGGGCATACACAATGCTACGGATGAAATGGCATACGCAATGCAATAATGGGCTTACACCAACATGAGAGAGCCTCAGCCACACTCACATAGGAGGCCATTAGATGAAAACAAGACACCTCGAAGTACGTGCCCGCGGGCACGCAAACCGAGAACGGACCCTCAGGCACCGAAATGCCACTCTAATGAGACATGGCAAAGACACGGAATATGACATGCAAACATGCAAAAATTAGTAGCAAAATGAGGGGCAAAACAGCCCCGAAATGAGGCGAAATAATACGCGATGCATGAAATCTCTCCCGAAATGCAAAACTAGTCATCCGAAATGACTTATAGCTATGCCATACATGCATAATTTGAACATGACATGAAGAAGCAGAAGCAAGGCAGCCCCAAAACTCACATTTTTACAGTACAAAACATGGCCAAACAGCAATCACAAGTAGGGCTAAAATGGCATACAAAAATGGCTCCGCAAGGGAAGCAATGAAGCAAGTGATAGAGGCAAAGCCCAAACAGAAAAATATCCTTCTACAACACTTAAGAGGGACCAAAAATATGAACATTTACAGTTTATGACATGCCTCAAATCAGTATGAAAACATGCTAAAAATGCCATGCAAGAAATAGGCCAACAAGAGGCTATAACATGAGGTATACAAAGAAATCACCAAACAGCCAAAGACCCTTAATAAGATATGCCAAGAGGTCAAAATATGGCCATTTTCAGTTCTGATCATGGCCTAAAAACAAAGGCAAGGTGAGCTCACAAAGCATGCAAAAATGGGGGCCAAAGAGGGGTATAATGGTAAGTGCTACATGGAGGCCCCCAACAGTGTTGAGCCCTTCTACAATGTTGTAGAGGGGCTCAAAATAAGCCAACTCACAGTTTAAATCCTGCTCAAAAACAGATCACACATAGGCTAGAAATACCATGCAAAATAATGGCATACAAAGAGGTATTGAAGCAAGTACCAAATGGGGGGCTCAAACAGGGTTGAGCCCTTAAAAAAACATGAAGAATGGCTCAAAAGAATGACCCTTTCAGTTAGGGTCGGAGCCCAAAACAGTAAGCAAATAGTCTAGAAGAATGGTGCAAGAAAGTGCTACAAAAGAGGGCAAGATGGCTTACCCTTGGAGACCAATGCTTAGCTTCCTTTTGGCTTGAGAAATGTTGCTTCCTAGCTTCTGGAAATCCCCTCAAGGTGCTGGAAGTGGAGTGGTGGTGGTGGTGCTTGGTAGTGATGAAGAAATGGTACCAAAACTTGAGGAAATGAGAGAGATGGAGTATGTATGAGCTCCAAACAATTTTCCAACCCTTTTCCTTGAGTTGGGAGGCCAGTTATATAGGCAAGAAAGAGGGAGAAAAGTGGAGGAAAAAGTGGAGGGAAATGGTGTCAAGTTTCCCTCCAAAACGTTTCCCCGGATTGAGATATTTTTGGGGAAAAACAGCTATACAGCTGTAAAGTACACATTGAGGGGATCACGGCCGGCTAGGTATTTTTGTTGCAGGTGGCCGGCCGGCCACCCCCTATGGCCGGCCGGCTAGTGGTCAAAAGGGTCAAGTTGAATTAGTGGCCGGCCACCAGATATTGGTGTCCTCCCAGGTCCCCTCATCACAACCTTGTGGTTCAAATTTGGAAAATGTAAAACAGGAGAGAGAACAAGCCACTTTTAGGAGGGGTTCAAAAGGGTCAAATTGAATTACTAGCCGGCCATAGACTTTTAGGGTCCTCCCATGTGTGTACAACACAAATATGTGGTTTGGGGTTGAAGAAGGTGGCCCTAGGGTGGTCAACATTGGCTCAGAAGTGAGAAAAATGGGCGTCGGAGGGCGTCGGAGGAGCATAACTGGTTGCTGAGACAATTGATGGCCTCCCACCCTTCAGTGACCTTCCTGGTGATAAAACAGAGGTACCTGCCAAAAATGAACAAAAACCGATGCAAAACGAATGCTCGGGGGCCAAAACACGCAGTTTGGGGTCCCGAAAATAGGCCGTTAAGCACCGAAAGTGGCGTTCGGCCACGAAGTGGGTCTCTCAGGCCCCAGTGTCCCTCGAAAGGGAGTAAATGAGATGCATGCCAAAAACCGGAGGAAACGGAGATGGTTAGACGGTCCCGAACCGAGGCACACGGCCTGACGGCTCCGAAAACCGGGAACCGGGCTCCGAAATGGGCAAAATGGCCTACGGCCACGAAATGTAGCCCACAGCCACTGAGAGATGGTCTACGGGACCTCTCCCTCCCTTCAGGGAAAGAAACAGAGAAAACCGAGTTTGGTTCGCAAACCGAGGCAAGGTACAAAAGAGGGTTCAGGAGTCCGGAGGCAGGGCTCGCGGCCGCGACTCTGAGACTTCTGAACGAGCACAATATGCAACATCACCAAGCGCTCAACTGGTGACGTCTGAGTCTTAAGGTCGGTCAAAAATGGGGTGTCTACAGGAACTATAGTATTCCGGTATCTCTGGAATTATTCAATTGGTAAAATGTGTTTACCTTTCGTTAATAATTGTCAAGAACGTTCTGTCAAACTTAAGTTAACTGCATGAACTCATGTGAATGATACCATGGTTACCATTAGTACTCTGTTAATTGCAGGTCAACCATGTTAACATGTATGAACGATTAAACAAAGGTGTATGTCACTGATTAATGGCTCAAGTGAACCATGTTATGTCTTAATGAATAGAGAGAATTTATGTTCATCTTCGAAGTATCAGAATAATTGGAAAGTTATGTGAATCCATATGAATCTGGAGTTATTTTTTTTGTGTTGCATATGAATTCGAAGTTATTCAGAATCTACGACATGAATGCAAAAGTTTAACATCATTATGTGACCCACATAAGAATATGAATTATTCCATTTTGTTAAGTGCACGATAATGACATGATATAACAAGTAATGCTCCATTTTCTGATAAGTTATGTTATAACTTAATGAATGATTATTCATATATGTAAAAGTATGCATGTCATCTTTAGCATAAGGCCCTTACCCGGGGGTAATAATACCGTGGTCTTATGGCCCTTACCCGGGGGTAATAATACCGTGGTCTTATGGACCTTGCCCGGGGGTAATAATATCGTGGTTCAAGTATGTTACAAGATATGTTTTGCCTTCGACGGTCTTGTACGGATGGTACCACCGACGGTCTTGTACGGGTGGATTATGTTTTTCCATCGACGGTCTTGTACGGATGGTACCACCGACGGTCTTGTACAGGTGGATTATGTTTTGCCATCGACGGTCTTGTACGGATGGTACCACCGACGGTCTTGTACGGGTGGGTTATGATCAAGCATGAACTCTGATTTCTGTTTCTGATTCAGGCGTAATTAAGAATATGTGTGAATATGTCTCTGTTTATCTGTTCTGTTATGCTATGTTATAACATGATATGAATTGATCGGTCTTTCAGACCTAATGATTTCTAGTATGGAACAAAGTGCTGCAATGCAAGTCACCTCTAGAATTCGTACGAGCCACCTCTTGAGTCCATACACATATGTTTCAAGGGCTATATGCCAACATGTTTCAAAGTTTAATGTGAATGATATTCTAGGGCTTAAAGCCATTATGTTTCAAGCTATTATGTTTCAAGATTGGGCCTAAGGCCATTATGAAATTAGTACAGAATCAGACTAACTATGTGAACTCTGCAATTTCACACACATTGATATATTATGTTCCAAGTTAAGCATCGTTTTGTTTATGTACTATTATTCACTGAGCCTGGCTTACTTTGTGTTGTCCGTTCTGTAGGTGATAACCTTGGAGGTCAGTCTTAACCCTTGATGCTCGCCTTTCATTTGTCAACCTCAGTGTGTCCAGGCACCCAGACCAAGCCCATGCATTTCTGTAAAGTTTTGTTAAAATTTTGGTTAATTGTTTATCCAAGTAAAAATGTATGTATATGACCCCTTTTCTTTAATAATGTTTAGTCATATGCTCAGTAAAGGGGCTGAGTACATGTATGTGATCCTGGCATGTTAGTAATAGCTCAATGGATGTTATTCTATGTTTTATATATATATATATTATTAAAATGCTTTCGTTCAGGGCCCCGTATGATATGTATAACAGGTTTAGTGTCCGTTTTCGAATGGGTCATGCCCAAACTTTTAGGGGCGGGTTTGGGACGTGACAAGATACCCCCAACGTCTCACAACTATTAAGTAAGGAACTGAGCAGTAATAGGGCCTACATCTCATCATCCAACTCCATTTTGACAGTTGCTA
>JAXFYN010000473.1:0-112765 GCA_036172215.1 Camellia granthamiana
ATGGAGTGGCGTGATGATTAGTTTATGGGGATTTTCATGGCAGAGAAACAGTGAGAGAAGGAAAAATGGTAGAGAGAGAAGGAGTAAGAAGAATGGCAAGCTTTTGTAATTTTAAAGATATGTAAAAAGCACGAAGAGATATATATATATAGAGAGAGAGAGAGAGAGAGAAAGAGATATCAGCGTCGGAGATCAAGCATTTTCTAGCAACTGTGCTACTTCAGCCATACTTCCATAATACGAGCCTCGTCACGCCTGTTTGGTCCTAAGAGCCCCACTCCTCTTCCTCTTCCTCTTCCTCTTTGGATCCAATTCTCCGCGCTCATCATCCGACAAGCCATTCTAGAGAGAGGAGAGAGAGAAAAAAAAGTACTGTAGAGAGAGAGAGAGAGAGAGAGAGAAAAAAAAAACAAGAGAGAGTGGAAACACTATTTCTTGAAGAAGAATCTACACTATGCCGCAAGCTATGAGCTCGTAGTTTGCAATGATCACTTTCTCCATTTCAGTTCAAATATGAAGATCACAAATATATATATATATATATGAGAATTTGTGTATATGATTGAAGAGAACAGAGAGAGATGTGTTTTGTGGAATTTGTGATTGTGTGTGTGCCAGTGTTGGTTAGGGTTGGTGAGGTCATTGTCTTCTTCACGGATTCTCTCTTTCTCTTTTTTCTTCTTCGTCTACAATTTTTTGGTGATTGGGGATTCTCTTCAGATACAAAGAGAGGACTGTGCTAAAATGTGCCAACATTAATCAAGAAAACGTGAGGGTTAGAGAAACAACCTTGGTTTTAGTGAGAATATACCACTGCGCCACGCTAATTTTTTCCGATTTCAAGGTTTTTTTTAGAGAAGTGTTTGTTCGTTCTGGGAGAGAGAAAGAGGAAGAAGAAGAAGAATGTCAAGCTTTTGTAAATTTAAAGATGTGTAAGGGGTATTTTGGTCTTAAAATATAGTTTACTCTCTTCATGGGCGTGTGCACCTCACAGCCTGTTAATTTGAATGGAAAAGTGGACGGTGTACTTTGGTCCACAAACCACGTAGAGATTATATGATGATTTCCAAATGTCAGGGGGGTAATCCGCACCCGACCCAAAACACAGGAGGGTAAAGTGAAGTTTGTCCTGTATAATATAAGTGAAATAACTCACTTTTTCTTTCTTTTCCCGATGTGGGATTGTGTAAAATAAAAGTTAACAATTGTTTGGGCGGGAAGTTTATTTCAAATCAAGCAATCTCAGCCGTTTAATCTTCAATTAGGTCAATCCTTAATTTATTTCGAATCAAACAAATCAAACCAATATATTTTGATAAAACCATTAAAATCGCGGTTAAACTAGCAAATCAGTCAAATCAAAAACGGTTCACTCTATCAGCTAGGTCAAAGGACCAATCAACTTATACAAAAATTAATTAATTAAAACTTTTAAATTTTATTTTAATTTTAAAATTTAAACTATCTTGAATTGAAACATACAGAACACTACAATATTAAATGGGAGCATAAGATTTATATAGTGAAACAACTCATTTTTTCCTTATTTTCCTGATGTGGGATTGTAAAATAAAAATTAATAGTTGTTTGGATGAGAAATTCATTTTTAATCAAGTAATATCAATCGTTCAATTTTTAATAAGGTCAATCTTAGTTTATTTTAAATCAAACAAATCTAAGTAATATATTTTGATAAAACAGCTAAAATCGCAGTTGAACCAGTGAATCAGTCAAACAAAAACGATTCAGCCTAATTGGCTAAGTCAAAAAACCAACCAATTTACAATAAAATTAATTAATTAAAACTTCTAAATTTTATTTTAAAATTTAAATCATCTTGACCTGAAACATGCACAATACTACAATATTAAATGGGAGTATAAGATTCACTTTATATAAGTCAAACAATTCACTTTTTCTTTTCTCGATGTGAAATTGTAATTATTTTAAAATTAAATATTATGAGAATTTCAAAATCTCATACAAAATTATTTTTAAAATCAAAACCTTTATGAGGGATTGTAAAATAAAAATTAAATGAAAGCTAACCAATAGAGATTTTCTTAATTGTTTAAAATTAAGAAAATAAAAAAAATGGTATGAGATATTGATCATAAGGTTTCTCACTAAAAATCTCATTTTGCTTATATAAATGGAAGCATAATAATCACTTTATGTAAGTAAAACAATTCACTTTTTCTTTTTTTTCCTGGTGTAGGATTATAAAATAAAAGTTAAATAGAAGCTAGCTAATAGGGATTTTCTTAATTGTTTAAAATTAAGAAAATTCAATAATTTATAAAAATGAGAGCATAAGATTCACTTTATATAAGTGAAACAATTCTCTTTTTTCTTTTTTCCTAATGTAGGATAGTAAAATAAAAAGTAAATGGAAGATATCCAATAATAATTTTCTTAATTGTTTAAAATTAAGAAAATTTAATAATTTTAGAATGAGAGTTTAAAACTTCTAGAAAGCTTCTCCCTCAAAACCTCTTTTATAAGATTCACTTTATATAAATGAAACAACTCACTTTTTCTTTCTTTTTCTAATGTGAGATTGTAAAATAAAAATTAACAATTGTTTGGGCGAGAAGTTTATTTCTAATCAAGCAATCTTAGTTCTTTAGTTTATTTCGAATCAAACAAATCTAACTGATATATTTTGATAAAACCGCTAAAATTATAGTTAAACCAACAAATCATTCAAACCAAAACCAATTTAACTTAAGGGGTACTTACCAATTAGTCCTATTCACTAGACTTATTTACCTACAGGTCCTAACTAATAAATTTAACACTATAAAAATAAGAGAGTGATAAATTTATCACTAAAAATTTATTCATAAAAACAAAGAGACTGATAAATTTATCACTATAAATTTATTCATAAAAAAAAAAGACTGATAAATTTATCTTTATCACTTAATAAATTTATCAAATAGGACTTAATGGGTATTAAGTCTCCAAAGTAGGACCTATTGGATAATAAGTCTCCAAAATAGGACCTATTGGTAGTTTACCCTTAACTTAATCAGTTAGGTCAAAAGACTAACCAGCTTACACAAAAATTAATTAATTAAAATTTTTAAATTTTATTTTATTAAAATTTAAACTGTCACTAAATATGAAAAGTAATCTATTAATTTAAATTTAAAATTGACATAATATAAATTTAAAATTATAATAATCTATCACATGATTTATAAATTTTAAATACAAATTTAAAATTATCATAATTATCTCATAATTTTTGTATTAAGGAGTAGTAAGAATGACGTTGAGATTATCAATATATATATACATATTTAATAAAATAATACTTTTAAGAAGAGATATTGTGAGAGTTTCAAAATCTCGTACAAAATTATTTTTAAAATCAAAACCTCTATGTGGGATTGTAAAATAAAAGTTAAATTGAAGCTAGCCAATCGGGATTTTCTTAATTGTTTTAAATTAAGAAAATCAAAAAAATTAGTATAAGATATTGATCATATGACTTCTCATTAAAAATCTCATTTTGCTCATATAAATGGGAGTATAAGATTCATTTTATGTATATGAAATAATTCACTTTTCTCTTTTTTTCTCGATGTGAGATTGTAAAATAAAAAGTAAATGAAAGCTAACCAACAGAAATTTTCTTAATTGTTTAAAATTAAGAAAATTCAATAATTTTAGAATGAGGGTTTGAAACTCCTAGAAGGGTTCTCTCTAAAAACCCCTTTTTCCTTATATAATATATAGATTAGTTCCCTATTCTATTTTTTATTATTTCAAAATATTAGTCTATTCTCAAAAATTAAATACTAAAATAACAAGAATTTTCTATTTTGCACTTCTTTTAAATTCATTAACATTAATATTTTTTAAGTGTAATAATTGTATTACCAAAGGATAATTTTGAAAAGTTAATATTTTTAAAATATAATAATTGTATTACTAAAGAAAGTTAGATTCTCCAAAAGAAACTAATATTTTAGACAAAAAGAGTACATATAATTGTAAATACTTAATATTTTACCTATTATTTTATTTTATTTTATTTTTAAATAAGGATAATAAGTAAAAAGGGTCTCAATTTTAGAAGTCCACCAAGGCCATCTCCAGCACTTTGTGAGTGTTTGGGAAGTGAGTTCTTATATAAGTTTTTTTAATTGTAAGATATTATTGGATAAAAAATTTTGGTGTTTGGAAAAATAGTTGGGTTTTTTTGTGGTTGGATGTGATATTTGTAAGAAAAAAAAGTGAAATGATTATGGAGTTGGATGTGATATTTTGTTTGTATTTGTTTTTTTTATTTTGCAAAAATTTCGTCTTTTAGTAGAAAAAATAAAAAAAAAACCCAAACCAAAATCTTGCCAAACACCACCAAATTTAAATTTAAATTTGATAAAAAAAGAAAAACACTTAGCTCCAATCGTTTTATCAAATATATATTAATGAGGGGAGGAATACTTTTTCATCAAATCAAGCAGTTTTGTCTTTGGAAAATGTCTCGTAGCTCAAATTTTGTGGCTCAAAAGTGGCTCAAATGGCCAAAACGACGTCGTTTTGGCCATTTGTATGTTGTTCTGTACTCAAAACGACGTCGTTTTGGCCATTTGAGCCACTTTTGAGCCACAAAATTGAGCTACGTAGCATTGTTGTTTATCTTTTTTACCAAATTTACAGTTGACCGTTGGGCTAGATGTCTTCTCAGACAATCGGATTTGGGATGAATCAGCTATTTTGTAAAAAAGTTTGATAAAAATTTACTCTTCACCAGATCACTGGCTAAATTGATGAAAATCATTAGAATTAGAATGCATTATATCATATTAAACTTTTTATTAAATTATCATATTAAACTTTTTATTAAATTTTTACTCAAATTTAATAAAACTTCGGAGATGATCTAACATCCCTCTCATACTCCGGGCTGGCCCTGGGTATGTCTAGCATTTTCAATACACATATCCATATCTATATATGTATATATGTCTGTACATCATTTATATCTATGTAATAAAATTCCCCAACTGTTCATACAAAAAGTGTTGTTAAATTACTCTATGGTTGGACTTTTTATTTAGATCGTACGGCCCAAACTATCCTCATCCTGACAAGCAAGAATCAGGGTCTTTGCAGTGACTTGGGGTCTTGAGTTCATAAAGGTTACCCTCAAATTCAACATGATCTAATTGAAAACCCATGAGATTTTCAATCAATATATATACATGAAAGTGATCGCTAGTGTACGAAAAGCAAAGAGGCAGATTAATTACCTGGGTTATAAGATCTAACTGTAGTTCTAACTCTGTAACCATGTTCAAGTAGCTTCATGATCAACCATGATGCAACATACCCTGTTCCACCTGTTACACAAACACTACCCTTAGCATCACCGCCTTCCATCTCTCTCTCTCTCTCTATCTAAAATGATGTGTGCTTGCATATACACACACACATACATATCCCTATATATGGTGGTGCGTCAACATCACATAGAGCCAAAAATGCTTGTTTTTCACATTCCTATTTTGCCCTTGTTTTTTAAAAAATTTCCATTTTGCGCTTTTTGTGCGTGCGTGCGTGTGTGTGTGAGAGTGTAAAGTTTTGTGGGTTATTTTGGGAAAATCAGATTTCATAGAGATATTGTAGATAATTCTATTTGCACGCCGTATAAACTTTCGGTACACACTATAAATAATATTCAGATATAAATATTCAAACAGAAGTTAAATGTTCATATATAAATATATGAATATATAACAGTTGTTTGGATATAAATAATTGAATGAAATATATATATTCAAGAATAAATTATGTAAATGGTCTATGTAATTTATAGGATATATCAATTGGTTCTTATTAATTTAATTTGCTCGATTTTGCCTTTAATTTAACAAATTGTGTCATATTAGTCCAAGAAATAACGGGCATTAGGTTTAGTGGATAGAAACTCAAACGATGTGTCAATTTAGTCCATGTAGTTTACACAATGTGTCAAATTGGTCCATGTCAAAATCGAGCAAATTAAAATAATAGGGACTAAATTAATACATTGTGTAAACTATAAGGACCAAATTGATACATTATTGGAGCACGTGACGACTTTCCGTCTACCAAACTTAACAGACGTTATTTATTAGACTAATATGACACAATCTGTAAAATTAAGGAGTAAAATCGAACAAATTAAAACAATAGGAACTAAATTGACACATCGTATAAATTACATAGACCATTTGCATAATTTACCCTATATTTAAACAATTTATTTTCATTCATAATCTTAAATTCGAACATTTGACATTTATCTGAAAGTTTATTTTCAAGCACTGTTTGTGGTATATATTGATAGTTTGTATGGTGTGTAAATATATTTGCTCATAATTTTTTCTTGTTTTCTAAAAACGACAAATTTTCCTTCTTTTCTCCAATAGTTGGATAAAAATACTTATTAGTTTTGAAAAATAGTATGGTATTCAATTTTGAACCACTTAAAACATATTCGATTAATTTAATTTTTTTTATGAATAATAAACTTCTTTGTACATGACTTGTATTTTGGCCATTTTTACCGAAATTGTTATCTCTTGTTTTTTTTTTTTTTTTTGTGTGTCGTTATGTAGAGTATTTTGGATTAGCTTACAGACATCAGACTAAATCTCTACAGCTCAAACAAGCCTTTCGAAACAGGACTTATGCCCTGCGATTCTTGACTCCAAGATATACATTTACTAAAGAATTCGAACCTAAAATTTGAGAGAGATTAAACCTCCCGACCCTAATTATCACCCACTAGGATATCTCTTGTGTCACCTGCTTGAAAAGCTATTTCGTGCTCGCTCTCATTTTGTCATTTGCTTTCATTATACATTTGCATGCCTTATAGTTATCATTTGTAATTCTTAATTGTTTTTCTTACGATAGAGTCTACCTGATCTCTTGATCTAATAAAATAATCATTTTATAACCTAAGGGTATGCTGTTAGGGATAATATATATATATATATGAAATAAAGCATAAAAAGATCTTTCAAGGCTTGTATTTAGGCCTCGTTTGGCAACAGGCCGGTTTAGCCAAAAAGTCAAAAAGTTACTAAAAAAGTCAAAAAGTCAACAACCCATACCAAAAAGTCAAAGATTCTATTTTTCTCTCTACTTTTTGCACTTTTTTTTCTTAAAAGGCCAAAAAGTCATCCCAAACATATTAATTTTTTTTAGCTCATATTTTAGCCAAATAGCCAAAAAGTTACTAAATTAGCTTGTTCTCAAACGAGGCCTTAGTTTTCATCTTTTGCCTTTTCATTTTAGGTGACGAGACTAATTTGGATGAAGATTTTTTTTTTTTTTTTTTTTATATTTAAATTATGCAAAGAATCTTGATCAATTATGAAATATGGATATTTTGTTTGTGGACAAATTACAAGAGCTGCTAAATGCCCCTACCTATTTACTTTGGACCCTAACTTCTTTGAACCTTTACTCACATAATTGAAACATTATCATCATCTATTTGAACCTTCACCTTAATACCAAATATATCCCTGTTCTTTATACCCAACTCTTCTTCTCCTTTTTACCACTGACGATCCCCGCGCCCTCCCTCCCTCTCTCTCTCCTCTTTCTCTTCTTCATTCGTCTTCTTCTTCTTCCCCTCCCCCTTTCCCTTTCCCTTACTCCCTGTCTAACCCCAAATCCGTACCTAAACCCTAATCTCATCCCCACCAATTCAGGTAACCCCCTTTTCTTTTCTTCTTCTTCTTCTTCTTCTTCTTCTTCTCTCATTCCTACCACCGTAGGTGACCACCTTCCTTTAACAGCGACCTTCCACAGTCACCCTTCCGCAGTTACCTTTCTTCTTCTCTTCTTCTTTCAATTAACCTTCCCTAATTGCCCTCTGGCTGTCGCGAACTAGATCTAGAGAGAAGAGAGAACAAGAAGAGGGCTCGATGTCCCTCTCTCTCTCTCACACATTCTCTATCGGTGATGGTGAGTTGAGAGAAAGGGTGCGAGATCTAGGGTTAATGTTTCGACGGTGATGGCAGCGGCATGGCGCGACAGAGGTGGTGCTGCAAAGGGGTTGAAAGTCATCGGAGGAAGAATGTTGTAGCCGAAGATGACCTAGGGTTTTGAAAATTAGGGTTGGAAGGTTAAGAATGAGTGTAAATTTGAAACTTCATGTTTGGACAGAAAAAAAAAATTTTTTATCAAATGTTTGGACAAAATTCTAATTAAACAAAATAAAAGAGATGGGGTTCCTAAGAAAAAAAGAAAAAAGAAGAAGGTTTGGTTTATGAATTGGCCTCTGTAGTTCTATATATTACAACTATCTTTTATTGCAATTTTTAACTTAACTGAATAAATAAAAAATAATAAAATCTCTAACTACTCTTTTATGTAATAATAAAATTATCAAAATTATTTAATTGAAAGATATTTATATATCAATAAATTAATACTTGACAAGAACTAACTCAATTAACTTATATATTTTGATACGATTTTTTTCATTTTAATATTCAATCAGATTATTTGAATATATGTAACTCATAATAAGATTTTTTTTTCTTTTAAAAAAATAAAAAATATTAATGGTTTTCGTAATTTGTTTTAAAAAATTAGGACTTAATCATAGGATTATACATATTGGATTAATTTTTTTAATGAATTATATGTTCAACGAATCCTATAATATAAATTATTCAATTTGTTTAATTTTCTACTCCATTCACTTCAGAAAAGAAAAATCTTTGTTATAATAATAATTTCAAATAATATTTAATTAATTGAAATGAAAACCGAAAGCCACTAAATTAGAATGAAATTAAAACAAACAAAACATACACTACCATAATATCCAAAAAAATAAATTTACAAAAAAAAAAATACAAAAAATAAACAAACTGTGCACGTCGCCCCCGTGCCTTGCACGGTCTAATTAACTAGTAGTATACGTATTACTTTTCTTTTCGCTAGCACTATGTCTCTTTCATAATCTGTTTTATTCTCGCCCTATTTTGAGAAGTATGAAAAAAAAAATAATAATTAATTTTTATTGAAAAAATATATAAAAATATAAAAAAATAATGTAGTTTAAATAAATTAATAAGGTAGTAAATCAACTCCTAGTAAATCAACTCCTTTTTTTTTTTTTATAATTGTCAAAAGTGGCCTCTGTTTTATAATGTTTAATATGGACAATTTAGTCAATACAATCTGCCAATCTTTCTTTGTGGGGTCTACATTAAATAAATTAATAAGTTAATATATTAATTTTTTTTTATTATATAATTGTCAAAGTAGCCTATGTTATCATATGGACAATTTAGTCAATACAATCTGCCAACCTTTTTTTGTGGGGTCTACATCATGTCCAGAAATTGTCATCTACCACCTGCATCTAAAAAGGTTTGTTTTCCTGGAAGTTAAGGCATCTCTAATGGTTTATTATTTTTTTTATTAAATTTGAGTAAAAAAGTGACGATTTTTTTAATTAAATTTGAGTAAAAAAATGACGACTTTTTTAATTTGATATCAGCCATTTCAATGGGCTGTCATCAAAACACTGGACGTCCGGAGGTACGACTGGTTGGTCGATCGGTAAGAGCCTTTCATGAAAAAATTTCCCTCCTCCAAGCCTGGCCTTAAGATTTTCAGGACCCAAAGCCGATAATCAACTAATAAATTTTTGAGACCCTTCACATTTTTTTTTTCATTAAATGAAAAAAAATGAAAAGAAAAAAAAGGTAAAAGACAAAAGATTTACGTTAAAATCACAAAAAATACTTATTACGTTACAACAACTAATAAGTGTCACTTGATCCTCGTTTTTTTTGCATTTTTAGAAGTAAATAAATCAAACATACTTGAATAATCTAGTTTTTTTGTAAAATCATTTTCAATGAATAATAATGCTAATTATTTTAAATGAGCCTTTCAAATTTTTAATGAGTCAATTTATTTTAAGTTAGTTTGGACCTTCCTCTATTTTCAATGGATAATAATGTTAATTTTTTTTAATGAGCCTTTCAATTTTTTAATGGATCAATTTATTTTAAGTTAGTTTGGGCATTCTTTCATTTTTTTTTGAACTTAAAACATACCTAATATATTACACTAAACCATTATAGAAGGGGCCCCTTTTTTAAATCTATTTTGAGGGGCCCTAGGCCATGGCCTGGTTGGCCCATGTCCAGGGCCGGCCCTGCCCCCTTCCATTTCAGTGTCCCTCAATTCCTTTGCCATTTATTTGTCATTTCTTGTTGTTCCAAAACATAAAATATATTGCATGATTGGTGTTGCAAATATGATAACTTTGATATACAAATTTGATTGAGATAGGTACTTGTGATAATCACAAGATAATGAATTTACAGAGAACAATTTACAGAGCAAAAAGAACAAATATTTGTAATAGCTCCTTGGATGCATATATATATATATATATATTAGAGAGAATGAAGAGGAAGAAGAAGATGATATATAGAGCAAATATGCCGTTATTGATTTGTATGTATATATATATATGTAGTGACAAGGTGTGAAGAGGAAGAAGAAGACACCTGATAGATGGAATTAGCGGTGGAGATTCGATCAAGAGAAGTGAGGTCTATGATAGGAAGTTGTAGAGCTTTCACCATTTCTTCCTCTGCAAATTTGTATTCAAATCGATTTTGATACAGTCTCTGAGGATTTGGCAAAATGGTTATATTCTAATGGAATTTTTCAAATAAGTGGATGACCGGGTGGATGACTGGCCAGATGTTCGGTCGGTCGTCCGGTGCAACGGTCTTGCACAGTAATCTGGTGAAAGGTACTGAGATCCTCAGTTTGGTGAAACGTTTGATATTTTCTGAATTTGATACTGTTTTGGTGAAACCATTGGAGTTCAAAAAGTACATTTTTTTCATCAAATTTAAATTTGATGATAGATTTGGTAAATGGTTGGAGATGGTCTTAGAAATCAATGTTTAGTAAGACCTATTTTGAGAGGTAGGAAAAAAAGTTATTTTTCAACATTTAATCATTTCTTCTCTTACATAAAAAAGTTAAAAAAATTAAAAAATCAATTTTAACTATCTTCTCAAAGCACTTATAAATCAGACCAACGAACCTTATTCCGGTCCAGATCAATCTCCACGATCATTAATGGACAAAATCAAAAATCTCGCGGATTGAACTCTTGAATCGACAAATAAGTTATGAGGGGGAGGGTTTGCAATATAGAATTAAGTGCATAAAAATAAATAAATAAATAAAAAATATTTTAATCACTAAGTCATCAACAAAATTGTTGACAATATAATAAATATATATATATATATATATATCAATATTATCTTAATTATTTTTAGTAAAAATCAATGTATAAAAAAGTAAAATAAATTCTAAGATTTTTTTTTTTTTTTTTGTAATTTTTTATTATTTATTATTTTTATAATTTTAATATCTATATTTTTTGTATTCATAAATTTTAGGGCGAAACACTAATAAATCTCAAAATGTGATTTTATGCACTGTTTAGTCCCCTATTTTTTCTTATGAACCCAAAGGTCCTATTAAAGTAGAAATTACACAAAAAGATAGTCATTTGCATGTTTGGATTTGATTTTTTAGAGATAAAAGTAGGTTTTTCCAAATATAAAATTACATATTTAAGCAATTTGCACTATAAAGGTTTTGGATTTCTCTAATTCTACAACAAATCTCACATTACGAACAAAAATATAACACTCCAATAACATACCACTCCAATGTAACACACAAAAACACAAAAAAAATTCTTAGTGTACTTTTCCCAAACGTAATACTCACAGTTTGAAAGTATACATTTGCCCAAAGTTTACAAAGAAATTTTTGTACTCCTTTTGAAATGGTTTGAAGAATCCCATATCCTTTTTTTTAGAATGTTACATTGGAGTGTTAAGTTTTAGAAAAATACACTAAGAAATTTTTTTTGTGTGTGTTACATTAGAGTGTTACACCAAAGAGTTTTTTTTTTTCTTTTTTTTTTGAATGTTATATTGAGGTGTTACGTTTAGGAAAAGACACTAAGGATTTTTTTTGAAATGTTACATTAGAGTGTTACAGTTTGAAATTATACATTTGTCCAAAACTTACTAAGGAGTTTTTGTATTTCTTTTGAAATGTTTGAAGAATCTCACATATTTTTGGAATGTTTGAAGAATCCCATATTTTAAATCATTTTTGTACTCCTTTTGAAAGATTTTTCAAATAAAAAAGATTCTCATTAAAAATACATCCCAAATTTGATTCCTATAAATTATGTACCTTACCTTTCTAATACAAAAGAAAAAAAGAGAAGGAAACATAATAGAAATAAGGCTATAATCGTAAATTTAATTTTTAAATCATAAATTTAATCTATCTTTCCAAAATTAATGAAACTAATTAGTTTATAAGAAAATTCTTGGGGAACTTACTAATAAATCCCATATATAGAGTTCAAAACCCATCTAATTCCAAAACAAAACACTTGTACCAATTAGTCCTATATATTTTTAATTGTCACCAAAATATATATATATATATATATATATATTTTTTAATTTACAGACGCTGCTACATCCCACTACTGTCGGAATTTTCGTCAAATAGTCATCGGAGACTCGCCGGAATGTTCAACATCGTCGAGAAGTCGCCGGAGTATCGCTGAAAGGTCACCAGAGTGTTCTGAACGTCAATGGAAGTCACCGGAATGTCCAGAATATTCGTTGGACGTTAAGAATATCGTTGGAGACGCACCAAAATATCTAGAATATTGCCGGGAAAAAAAAAAAGAAGAATAAATAGAGAAATTAAAGCGAAAAAATATAGCAAAATGTGCTAAATATTGATAAACTAAAAGGGAAAAGAAAAATGTAACGACAAAAAACAACAATAGGGAGAAAACATATGTTATTTTTCAATTTTTGTAGGGTTTAAGTAAATAATCTCCAATATTGATCAAACTGAAAAGTAAGTTTTGAAACTGTAAAATGTTATAGTTTAAAAACAAAAATCTATTAAGCATTTATTCTTATTAATTAAACTAAAAAATATGTTATGAAACTGAAAAATTTTACAGTTCTAAAGAATGTTATGAAACTGTAAAATTTTGTAGTTTTAAACCATAATTCATTCCAGCACCAAAAAAAATTGAAACTGCAAAATTTTATAGTTTTCACCGCTTGTAATTAAAACTCGAAAACAACTTATTCAGAACTTGAAAATTTTCTCCATTAAAACAAGAAAAGAGAAGTGTATTGCAGAGAAAATGTAGAAAAAATTAAGAGATCGAAGAAGAGAGACAGATATAGAGAGAGGATTGTACTCCGACAATTATTTTTTATTTAGATCTAGCCGGATTTGATGTAGATCTACTCATCTTTTTCATAGGAAACATATCTTCTTCACCGTTGGTGAGGGTGAAATAAGGAGTCGGTGGCCGGTGGTTGCCGATGAACCCCAATTGATGGTAGTTGTCGGTCGCCGATAATTATATATCAGAAAGAAAAAGAGAAGAAGTAAGATGTGATTGCTCGTCAACGATTGCCAGAAATCAGAAAGAGGAAGAGGCAGAGAAAAACAAAGGCTGAGAAGAATAAAAACGTTATAGAACTTTTGAATATAAACAAAAGGTTGTAGGACTAAATAGGTCACACATTTTTCAAAGAGGACTTCTTGATAATTTGTCCAAAATTCTTAGAATTAAACAGATCACCATTCCTTAAGATGGGATTTATAAATAAATTTTCCTAAATTTTAATATATTTATGACATCACAGTTCAATTCTGGTTTATCCACATTTGAATTAATGAGCCGTCCGCTCGGTCAGGAGCAGCTCCAACACATGGCCAAGGGTGTCACCCGAACCCCCTAGATGATTTTTATTTTTATTTTTTATTATATAAGTATTAGATTTTAGGGAAAAAAAATCAACAACTAAACCCACTAAAATACAACTTTGAACCCATAGTTTTCAGTCCCAAAACTTTGAACCCACTAATAAAGAAAGCTTACTTTTTGACTTTTGCATACTTTTTGTTTAAAATATTTTATTTGTAAAGCTATCTCTTTCTTTCGTCTCCTTTTTGTTTAAAATATTTTATTTGTAAAGTGATGGTTTGTATTCTTGCTTTGTATTTTACCAGTTGCGACTGCAACAGTGGAAAGAGCATTTTCAGTAATGAAATGCATAAAGAATTGATTGCGTAATCAAATGGGAGATCAATGGTTGAATGATTGTTTGGTTATATATATTGAGAATTGTATTTGATAGTGTTGATAATTAGCTTATTATGCAACAATTTCAAAATATGAAATCTCGTCATGGTCAATTGTAGAAACTCGTGTATTAGCATGTCTTTTTGTTTAAACAATAGTGTCAATATATTGAAATATTTTTGTTTATAATTTTAGAATTTAAATTAAATTGTTGATTTTTTTCAGCGTAGGTGATATAATGATTAATGTAAATTTTCTGTAAGATATATGACATTTAAGTTTTTGATTAATACCACTGACAAAAATTCCTGGAGTTGCCACTACACCCGGTCACTTTTTCAGTTCGCTCACCAGTCTGATTTTCAAAACATTGTTGGAAATACCATATAAATGAACAATAATAAATAAATAAAAATTATAAATTAATAATTGTAAATGGGAATTGTGTTATTTTTTATGTGTCATTTGCACTATTAGTTTTCAATTTTATTTTTTAGTTCTCAACCCAGACCCTTATGGATAGCTTAATAGTAAAAGTGTTTGTCATGAAAATTGAAATGAACCGAATATACATTCTAGGTTTGACTTTTTCTAATGTTATGATCAATTTTAATTGATACACATGATTTGTAAACAACTATGAATATTAAGAGTTTACTTTGCATAAGCGAATTCAATGTGATCCTAGTTATGCGTGGATCATTCATTCCCTATGTTATATAAATTCTTCAAAATAAATCAAATATCTGTATCGAACACCTGATACTCGGACAAGAATATGGAATATGTGTCAGATACTTTTCAACTGATACTTCTTATATAATTGTATATCACACTATTATTATATGTACATTTTTTTTTTGATCAGCAAAGAAAAATTTCATTAAATAGCATGAAATTAAAGGTACAGGAAGATGACATGCATCGAGAGAGATTCGGAAGTATAAAAATACCCCTACTACTGCTACTCGCATCCATACAACCAACCCCTAAGCCTCTCGATTTTTTAAACAAAAAAGCTAAGAAGAACTTAACTAGAATTAAAATACATGAATCCCCACATATTTAACCCACCAAAACACCCAAATCAAACTAAATGAACTAACCCTGCACCCAAAAACAACTAAACTAACTAAACCAACACCGGGAACACCACCTCTGCCAAGACCCACTCCTCTGACGCTGCTGCATGAACAAGACACGCCACTGCAGCTTCAACCACCCTCTCCTAGCTGCTGCCTACGCCACCTCTACGCTGCTGCAACTCCACAGCTACTGCCACTCCACCAACAAGACACGCCTCTGCCGAGAAGACTCCAAGAGCCACCGCCGGGAACAAACACCCACCACCGACAGAACTACACCCCGGCTGCATCACCCACTGCCTACAACAACACCCACTACCGAAGACCCCCACAGATCAACTCCCACCAGGTCTACTACTAGCTCACACCCAATACCCACGCCTAAACCTGAGTTGCAGCCACAAACAAAAAGAACTAAACTACACCTCCTCTGAAGCAACAGATCTACTTCTTTCACACACCCAATACCCACTGCCAAACACCATAACCAACAAATCTTCAATCCCACGCCACGGATCCGCACCCCACCGAACACCGACCACCCGCTGGAACACCTCCATACATATGGCAGAACTACACCCCTCAAACTCTCACTCGAGCAGGAACGCTCGAGTGCCAACCGGAAAGAAACTGGATCGCACCCCTCCAACTCCTACTCGCCAAAAAGCGCTCGAGTGTAATACCAGGACGCCCCTGCTGAAGCAGCTATTATAGCAAGGTTGAATCTGACGAGGACAAACTGAAGACAACCCCTAGACACACCAACACTCACCCGCAACAACGAACCACACCTAGGTGGGAAGAAACGGGGAACTCAAGTTTATTGAAAGGAAAAGACTAACAAGGCAGAGGAGAAAAACGAGCTAGGCCAGCCGACCGCCATAGCCAAAGGCGGCGGCCGGCCGGCCCAAAGAGAGGCCGGAGATGGAGGTTTTAGAGAAAGAAAAGAGAGGTTTTAGAGAGAGAAGAGGTGTTTTTGTATTATTATATGTACATATTGTTATATAATTGCTATAAATATCCTTTTGACACTATAAGTTACATATAACATTATTTTATCTTACATATTTGATTAAAAATATAAATATAACATTTTTTGCCAAGTCCGCGTACCCTTAAATTTATAGTTTGATAAATCCGACCTCTAGATACATACCCACACTTGACATACTTACCCAAGTCCATGTAACATAGTTCATTCCTCCTTATATTATTTGTTATATGTTTGTGCCTATTATGTTAGATTTTATTATTTTCATGACATTATTTGTAATATATTTCCTACCACACACAAAAAAAATAAATAAATAAATAAATAATAATAATAATAAATAATAAATAATAAATAAAGAAAAAGAAGTGGCTGATTACAACAATTTCAGTGAAGGTTGTGAAATACTCTCTCACAACTTAAAGCTGCATTTTCAAAAGTACACATATACTCTGCAATAATAGTTGTCAATTTCTTGCAAATAACAAAGAGTTAATCACACTTTCTAGCCCCTATATAGTTTGATTCAAGTTTCACTTTAATCCTTAATTTCACTCCCTATTATTTCAAATTGGCTGTTGTCCCTATACTTCATATCTAGTTTTTGTTTGGTCTTTTCATTCAAATTAGAGAGGTTAAAATGAACGATTTTGAAATACTTGCCAATCTTTTAAAGCATACATGGAGGAAAAACTAACTGAAATTTGGATTGCCTCAGCAACCAAATTATAATGATAAAAACAAAATTACATCTCTGGATTGCCTGCCGCAGCAACCAAGTTTATGATGAATATTCAAATGCTCATTTGCCGTATATACACATGCTTAATCCAAATAGAGTTCTCCAAATGCATAACAGTTGACACAACACAAACAGAATTATAAACTTACAGATAATTTAAGAACTCTAGAGAAAACCCTTCTCTTCGCAGCATCGAATTGTTTCATCATACATTTCTTCAAGGCTGTGCTTAAACTCGAACCTAGTATCCAACAACTTCTTTGACGAGAGGTGAGGAGGTGTAAAACATTCAATTTCTTTTAAGGCGCTGCAGAAGTAAATTGGGTTAATGACTGAGATACTGTTTTTTTCTGACAAAGGAAAATAACAAGAAACGAAATCGAGAAAAGTAAACAAAATTAGAACTCACTCCGGTCTTGCTATTGGATATTCTGGGTATCTGGATGATAGAGTTTCACACATCTTATCAACTGTTATATCAAATGCCGAACGCAAATACCTCCCTTCTACATCAGGATGTTCAAGAAGGAAGATGTGTGCATTTGCCACATCGTCTATGTGCACCATGTGTATTCTAGCAAGATACTTGTATTTATCTTCCTTGTCTGCATAGAACAAAAAATAAATACATAAATCTGAGGAATAAATTCAATATCTAACTTCAACTGAATATATCACCCTTATATTTGATAGTCCTCCCTCCTTAATTGTCTTAAAAAATGCAGAGCTGAAATATACATATATATATATATATATATGTATTCCATGTTCTATCCCGTGTTAGTAGCAAAATTATTTCATAATACTTGAATCAGATAACTTTGATAAACTGCAATAGTTCTAGCGAAATTCAAGCAAAGGTAGGTCTTGAGAAGCAACGCGTACCAAGGATCTTAGCCATTAAAACGTTTACTGAGGATCTTAGCCATTGAAACGTTTACTGAACTGGGCACACGAGAACAGATGAAGGGTCCACCGATAACAGTAGCAATTACTGTGACAAGATCCAATCCATGTTTTTCAGCAAACTCTAGAGCAGCCTTCTCAGTTAATGTCTTCGAGATAATGTATGAAGCTCCATAATGATTTAAGGATCTAACAAAATCTATATCACTCCAATGTCTCTCATCCAAAACATCTAAGCCCTTGCCATTAAGAATAATGGTGGATGCGCTAGAAGTGTATACAACCCGTTTCATTGTCTTTGATTTAAGGCATGCCTTTAAAATGCCAAGGGTTGCATTGATAGCTCTTTGGGTCTTGACTTCTTCAGGTTCTTTGTTCTCAAAATCAATAGGGTGAGCAACATGGAAGACTCCAATGCACCCTTGGATTGCTTCATCAAAACTTTCTGGCAGGGCAAGATCTGCATTGAAAATTTGAAGTTTTTCTGATGCACCAGGCAGGTTTGTGAGGTAGCTAAGGTCTTTCTTGCAGTCTGGTCAGAAAACCGTAGATGAAAAATGTCAAACTCTCATGACTTAGAACTCGATATACCAATTGGTCTGAAAAATAGCAAAGACATATATGTAAGCACTTTTAAAATCTATTTTGTAGGAGTGAAAACTGGTGGACTTGTAAATGCAGCTGGCTATAAGACCAACTTGTAAATGGGTACTACAAATCATAAAGTCTTGTATAAACATACAATGAAGCTAAATACAGAACCCAAGGGGCACACATAAACATGACTAAGCAAGCTAAACGCTTCACAATGCGATCCATAGACCTATCCTGTGAGGAGGAGAAGGCCAAAACACAAAATAAGCATTCCAATCCGAGAGGATGAGTTCCATTTATATGTATATATATATATACATATATATTCATTGGAAATCAAAAAGGTCATTACCATGATTCATAACTTCTGTTGATGTATACACCTATTCCACTCTGTTAGGTTTTTATTCTTGGCAATCCCGTTTGACAAAACTCCTTTCAGTTGTAATTTTATTCGCTCTTGTATTTCAATGAGGATATGAGTTTTAGATGCGAATCCAACCCGAATTGTGCAGAGAAGTTTGTGATATTAATACTTTCAAGATTGCCACTTCACTGATTATGACGGGGATCGAGCTGCCCGGTAAGCTCGCGGGGGTCCAGGAGGCAGCGCCCCTTGGCGGGTTCGGGGCAGTGCCCTGGCAGGGTCGAGGGGCAGCGCCCTCGAAGCAAAATGCAAAATTGCATTCAAAGTTGTATGTCCGCATTTGCTCGCTCGAGCGAAGGAGTTCTCGCTTGAGTGAAGGCTGCGTCTGCGTCTGGCAAAAAACCTGAGAATGATGAATGTACGCTCGAGCAAAGGTTGTGTGGCTCGAGCAAAGCCACTTATGGAAAAACACGCGAGATTAGTTCCTCGCTTGAGCGAGTTTCGCAGTCCCAGATTTCTATAAGTACGTGTTTGTGTCAGATTTTAGGATTACTTCTTCAAATCTTCTTTTTGGATATTAAGGTTTATATCTGGGGATATTTTGCTAGTTTTCTTTGATGTTTTGATTGAGTATTCAACTCATGGTTTAAAGAGTATACATCAAAGGATTATTTGTTTGTTCTATACAAAAGAGAGAGTTGTTCTTCAGTGGATTCTGAAGAATTCGAGCCTGAAGCTTTGGTGGATTCTGGAGTGGCTCATCGTCAAGACAATTCCGAGGTGAAGATGGGGTTGGAAGAGGCACTTAGGGGTTGGTTCAATTCGGGCGTGGATTCGCTAGGTAATTGAGAGTATACCTGTGTAATTCCTTTATATCTTCTTAGTGGATTGTTTTGTGGCTGTTACCCGTGATTTTTTATCACAATTGGAGGTGCTCCAATTGTGGTTTTTCCACGTAAAATCGGTGTGTCGATTTATTTTGATTGTTTGATTGGGATTGTTATTTATTGCTTAAAATTGATACATAATCACAAATCAATATCTATGGGATTTCTAGATTTTTCAATTGGTATCAGAGCGGGTCGCTCTATTTTTTTTTTGTTTTACAAATCTATTATAGCGAGATCTTATTTGATTTGTGATAATGGATACAATTCGTGAGAGAAATTCTATGGTTCGACCACCCCTACTTGACGGATCTAATTATTCTTTTTAGAAAGCTCGGATGAAATCATTTTAAAAATCTATTGATGACAAAGTTTGGCAATCTGTCATGTATGGATGGACTGAACCAACGATTACCGTTGATGGAGTAACTTTCCCCAAACCAATTGATAAGTGGGACACAATTGATTACCAAAATAGTAGTTGGAATAGTAAAGCTATCAATTCTTTTTTTTGCGCTGTCACACCTGAAGAGTTTAGTCGTATTTGCAATTGTGAAGTCGCAAAAGAGGCTTAGGATATCTTACAAACTATTCACGAGGGCACTCCTTCTGTTAAACGCTCAAAACTTCAAAGGCTCACGTCTAGTTTCGAAAACCTTTCAATGAAAGATGGTGAGACCTTTGATGAATTTTATGCAAAGTTGAGTGACATTGTTAATTCCAGCTTCAATTTAGGTGAAAAAATACCAAAATCTAAAGTTGTGGGAAAAATTTTGAGATCCTTGCCCGATCGGTTCCAATCAAAAGTTACGGCTATTGAGAAGGCTTAAGATGTCGACAACCTCAAGCTGAATCACTTGGTTAGAAATTTCCAAACTTATGAGGCACATAGGAATTTCAAAAAGAAACAAAAAGATGCTATTGCTTTTAGTAGTGCTCATAGAGTTGGAGAGGATTCTGATGAGGATTGTGAGATAGATTCCAAGATTACGGCTGCTTTTGTTAAACAATTTAAAAAATCTTTTTTGAAAAATAATCCTAATCTTTTAGAATCTACTCATACTCATAAATCTAAAGGCAAAGATAAACTTAAAATTAATTCTATAGCCAAGAAGGAGAAAGGAAATATACAAGGGAACTCTGAAAGAGTCCAATGCTATGAATGCCAAGGATATGGTCACTTTGCTTCAGAATGCCCCACTCGTTTGAGGAAGAAGAATGCCCTCGCTATCACTTGGGATGATGAATCAGAATCTGATGAAGATGAAAGTGACAATGAAGATCAAGGTGAAGAGGGACATAAACAAATCCTTGCTTTCATGGCGGCTTCCGAAACTGAAGGACGAACAGAGTATCCGAAGAGGTCGGTTGAGAATGCCACTGATGATGAATTCTCGGAGAGTGATGATGAAGAGCTTGAGCAGGCTTATGAAAAGTTGTATAAGGAGTCTCTTAACTTATCCAAATTGAATGACAAACTCACAACGAAACTCAAAGCTTGTGAATGTGAGAATGTCAAACTTAAGGAAAAGATTTCCGAGGCTAGAAATGATGCCCTTAAGATTTCTAATGATCGACAAGCTCTTTGTGCAAAACTCTTGACTTGTGAGACAGAGATGAATGAGCTACAACAAATCTATGCAACATATGAAGAAAAGATTGAAACTCTTGAGATGTCTTAAGTTTCTTTGGAAGAACTAATGATCAAGAAAGAGGAAGAACTCAAGTGTACTACGGCTACCATTGGTCTTTGGAACAGAGGATCAAAGACTTTGGACAATATCATTGGGTCTCAACAAATTTGTTCTGACAAGAGTAGCATTGGCTTTGGTGGTAAGAAAGAGCAAAAACAGAGTGCTTCCACATCTCATGATACAAGAACTCAAGGAAAGGGAGAACAAAAAATTCAACATGAGGATAGACTTCTCAAACTTCCTAGAGTTGGTAAGGCCAAAGAAAAGAAGGTACACTCTGTTTTTATTTGTCATCATTGTGGTATACATGGTCATATTCGCCCTTATTGTTATGAGTTGCATAGAAGACTGTCTCATAGAGATGGAAGAAATTCCAACATCTCGTGGGGTAGGAGACACTTCATTGGTGGTAATGAGGTTAAAGGTCATATTAGACCTCGTTATTTTGATTTGCTTGAGACCAAACATGAAGCGAGTTTGTATTTGCCTAGACCTAGAAATAGGAAGTTGGAAACCATGTCGAGACAGGTTCCCATTGAAAGGGAAGGGAACCTGTAATAACCATCACCACTAATTACCGTTAAACTGAACTGATTATGACTGATAATTGAGCTGGATAAAATACTGAATTGACTGACTGAAAACTGGAACTGTATTGATTGAATATATATATATGTTAATTTGCATTTTATCTGTTTGATTGTTTAATTATCTGTTCATGGTTATATGCTTAAACTGCTAATTGAAGGCCTTATCGGCGGCCGAACCGGAAATCGTTTAGTGTTTCATGATCATCATAATTTATGTGATTTTATGGTGTAATTATCTGAGAATTGATTTGGTATGATTAAATTCGATTAAAATAGGCTAAATTACATGAGTTGGAGTTATTTACAATTAGACCACACTGGCGGCCCACTATCTCACATACATTTGAGCCTTCACTTGATCAAACACAACATTTGCTCAGCCATTCTCCATGCTTTAGCCGACTAGAGAGTGAGAGAGGCAAGGGAGAGAGTTGGATTTCACCTCTTCATGCTTGGTCTTGCTTGGGAATTAAGAGGATTGAAGTATAATTGCTAAATTAAGTTACCTCACCTTGTAATTCAAGACCTAGGTAAGGAAATTCAACCTCTTATTGTTGAGTCTATGTTGATTCTTGCATAATCCATGTCAAACTGTAGAGCTAAGTCATGTTTTAATTCATATATGTTGGATTATGTTAGAAATCATGCATGCATGGTTGTGTTGTTGAATTTTGAGTTGATTTCATGGCAAATTGTCACATGCATGTTCATAAATAAGCTTAAGTCCATGTTTTCAACTTGTTTTGAAAGGAATGAGCTCAATAGAGCATGTTTTGGAAGCTTTGATTTGAGTTAATTTCATGCATGTTCATGAAAAATGGGTTTGAAAATGAGTTTAATTGAAACACCCTTGAGCTTTGATTTTTCAAATTGACCTTTGTAACATGTTATTCTATGAGTTTACTTATGTTTTCCAGAAAATTGGCCCAAGAGGGTCGGAATTTTAGCATTTAAACTTGATTTTGAGCCTAGGACTCAAATCTGGAATTTCCAGATTTTGGGCCTACGCTCGAGCGAGGAAGTCTACGCTCGAGCGTACACTCTGTGATCGTGCCTTCCGCTCGAGCGAGGAAAGTTACGCTCGAGCGTGAAATGCGCACACCCAGTACTTTGCATGAGTTCACAGTCCGCTCGAGCGAGGAAACCTACGCTCGAACGAGGACCTGTGTCTTACGCTCGAGCGAGGGTCGAGCGTCCGTCGGGCGTAAAATCTGAGCATCCAGCATTTTTACTGTAGCACACAGTCCGCTCGAGTGATGAAGTTCACGCTCGAGCGGAGCCCCTTTGTCTGCATGTCCGCTCGAGCGTAGAAAGCCACGCTCGAGCGAGACCCCTGTTTTCTGAAAATTTTGTTAAGTGTTCAAAAGTACATCTTTGCATCCTCTTTCCATCCTAGGCATTCCTAGGGCATATTTAAGGCATCTTTAAGAGGATATAGATGTAGAACACACCAAGGCAAATCTAGGGGTTAAGTTATTATCTTTCCCAACTGTGAAACTTAGTGTGTGTTCAATCTGTTAACTGTATAGGGTTGGCATTCCAAGAGGACGCTCTAGCCTACTGTAGCCCAGAACTCTGTGAGTAACAATTGTGCAAAGATATGTTCAAAATGATTATCTTCTGAACTGTACTGTTTTCTGAACTGTTTACTATTTACTGAATGAATGTATGTCCTATATTCTGAACTGTACTGTGGCATCCTTAGCACCCACTGTTTACTGTTACTGTTACAGAGATCTCTGTCGGTTCCCTCGTGGAACCACTACTGTTTACTGACTGATGGCCATCACTACTGTTCGATCTTTGAGACCTATTGCTTACTGTACTGTTATGCTAATAGATGTACCACATATGACTGTTTACTGTACTGAATAACTGATACACTGTTTGAAATGAACTGTTTTCATTACTGTAAGGACATTCATTCTAAACCCCTTTACGCATTATGTTATTCACTAGGATTTAGCTCACTGCTCATATATATATGTAGGTGTACAGGCACCAGACCGCAGCTAGGAGCGTCGGGGTAAACTCCAGTTTTGTCAAGCCAACTACTGTGCCTCACTGCGAGGTTCCGAGCCTGCCAAGCTTTGGCTTAGGGGTGTTTTATTTCCCCGTCTGTCTTGTACTGTTTTTGTAACACTGTCTCTGTACTGTTTATTAGGGATTAAGTCCCTACACTGTATGTTGTAAATGATGTATGTACTGTTCTGCACTGTGAATATATATATATATGCATGAAAAATCTTTTTGGCATACAGACTGTCACAGCTCATCGGACATAGTTTATTTACTGTATTGGCTTCCGCCATGCCCCTGTACTCTGTTTTACTGTACTGCTGTTCAGTAGGCCTTCGGTAATCTCGGATTACTGGCCGGTTACAGTACTAAATCCATAGGGGCGGGTTTAGGTCGTGACAGAGTGGTATCAGAGCGATACTTAACCACGAGTTATACCGCACACACGTGTCCAAATGAGCAATAGGGTGTCCTAGAAAAGCGATTAGGGCATTCATGAGCATGATAGTGTGTGGTGACTGAATATATGTTAATGTGTCAATTTGTTTAAACACATGACTGCTTATGTGATAAACGGTTTAAGTATGTAACTGCTTATGATTGAACTGTTATAACTGTTTATAGTGAAATAGATAATGCAAACACTGCAAATGAAACTGAATCCTCATCATTTGAGGCCAGAATGGCCAAACTGGAAAGAATGATGGAACTGATAACTGCTAGACTGGACCAACAACTGAATCAACAGCCCCCACCTCCTCCTCCTCCGGCTGTACCCGAACAGAATGTAAATGTACAAAATGTGAATGCTAATGATGGGAATATTATTGCTCTCACCCATAAGTTCAGCAAGTTGAAACCACCATCCTTTCAGGGAGGCCTTGAACCGTTAAAAGGTGAAGCATGGGTTCTGGAGACTGAAATTTTTTTTAAAGTCTTTCCGTGCTCTGAAGCACACAAGGTACTGTTGGCCACCTTTACTCTCCAAGAAGAGGCCAGAAGGTGGTGGATGCTCATCCGTGATGAAACTACCGTAATGACTTGGGCTCAATTCAAAGGAGCCTTCTTTGAAAAGTATTTCCCGCAATGTGTCAGAGACAGGAAAGTAACTGAGTTCGAACAATTGAAACAAGGCACCATGTTGGTAGCAGAATATGAGACCAAATTTACTGAACTTGCCTGTTACGCACCGCACTTGGTGGACACCGACTACAAGAAGGCCAGAAAATTCGAAGGTGGCCTGAATGTTGCAATCCTTGACAGAATAAATGTCTTGAAATTACCGAGCTATGTGAATGTCCTTGACCGAGCCTTGATGGCTGAAGCAAACATCGAGGCACTGAAAACTGAAACACCAGCGTCTGAATGGCGTGGTAAAAGGCAGAATTTTAAATTCAAGAAAGGCAAGCATAACCCATTGAGCAAGAAACAGAATACGGGGTCAACAAATAGCCCCAGCCAAGGGAGTGGTTCCATATCGCCCTGTTCCGAATGTGGTAAGAACCATAAGGGAGTTTGTTATAAAATCTCTGGTGCTTGTTACAGGTGTGGCAAGGTAGGCCACATGGTGAAAGATTGCCCCTCCACTGCTCCGAGCAATAGTAAAGCTGCAGGCAGCGCCGCAGCATCAACCGTGGCACCAAAACCGAACCCCAAAGTTACCGGGAAAGAGCCTATGAGGCAGGGTCGAGTGTTTGCCCTAGTACCGGGAGATGTGCAAAATACTGAGACCGTTGTGTCAGGTATCCTCTCTATTTGTGCTTAAAATGCATATGTACTGATTGATTCGGGGTCTACCCATTCTTATGTATCGCATGCTTTTTCGCGAAAATTGAATAGACCCTTAGAACCCATGAACTATCTACTAGCTGTAGCATCACCTATTGGGGGATCCATGACATGTGCATATATGTATCCTGCTTGTGAGATTATTGTTGGGGATATGCATTTGTTTATTGATTTACTGCCACTGAACATTGATCACTTTGATGTAATATTGGGGATGGACTGGCTACAAAAATATCATGCTACCATTGACTATGTAACAAAACAAGTAGGCTCTGTTTGTTTGTATTCTGAAATTAGTTTTCAACACTTGATTTTGAGCATGACGTTTGGTTTTGTTTTCAAATCAATTTCCTACACTCTCTGCAGAGAACTCTGATGCACAGGCGCCTTTTCTGTCCACCCGGATGACCACCCGGTAGACCACCCGGATGTCCACCCGGTTGACCATCCGGATGTCCACCCGGATGTCCGATGCGATTCCAGATTTTTTTGTTTTTTTTTTTTGGCAATTGATTTACTTAATCGGGAAAAATATTTTCTGAAATTTTTTTAATTTTTTATGTGCTTTAAAATAATTTTGAGTTGTATGTTTAGTTATGAGTTGTAAATTTTTGTATCACATATCAAATGTCACATCAACAATTCCCCACTCAAATCAAACCTCTTTTCCAAAACTATTTTCAAAACTCTTTACCAAACAAATTTTCTACACTCAAATCATAATTCCACAACACACAAACTCAAAATACAACTCATACTCTCAAATCACATTTACAAAACTCTACCAAACGCTACCGTAATTTTCCGTCCACCTGGTTTACCTGAATTTGTGTTTAATGGGGTTGGAGTAGTACCCCCTCCGTATTTGATTTCTTCTGTGAAAGCTGTTAAATTGATCAGAAAAGGGTGTAAGGGATATCTGTGTTCTGTACTGACTATGTCTACTAATGATAATGTTAAAACTGATGTGAACTGTATTCCTATAGTCAGAGAATTCCCAGATGTGTTTCCAGATGATCTGCCAGGGGATTTGATTGACAGGGAGATTGAGTTCACCATCGACGTGATTCCGGGTACACAGCCAATATCTAAAGCTCCCTATAGAATGGCTCCGACTGAACTGAAGGAATTGAAAGTACAATTGCAAGAACTGTTAGACAATAAGTTTATCAGGCCCAGTACTTCACCGTGGGGCGTGCCGGTTTTGTTTGTGAAAAAGAAAGACGGCTCACTGAGATTGTGCATTGATTACCGTGAATTGAACAAGGTAACTGTGAAAAATAAATACCCATTACCTCGTATTGATGACTTATTTGATCAGTTACAGGGTGCTCAAGTATTTTCTAAAATTGACCTCAGATCCGGATATCATCAGTTGAAGGTTAAGCCAGAAGACATTGATAAAACTGCTTTTAGAACGAGGTATGGACATTATGAATTTTTAGTTATGCCTTTTGGAGTTACCAATGCACCAGCAGCATTGATGGACCTCATGAACAGAATCTTTAAACCGTACCTTGATGACTTTATCGTTGTATTCATTGATGACATCCTGATTTATTCTAAGACTAGAGAAGAACACGAACATCATCTGAGACTTGCCCTACAGACCGTAAGAGAACAGAAACTGTATGCTAAACTATCTAAATGTGAATTTTGGCTTGACCATGTTATGTTTTTGGGACATGTTATTAGCAAAGATGAGATTTCAGTCGATCCACAGAAAATTGAAGCTGTAGTGAACTGGCCTAGACCAACAAATGTGACAGAAGTCCGAAGCTTTTTGGGATTGGCTGGATATTACAGAAGATTTGTCAAAGATTTCTCCAAAATTGCCTTACCATTGACTCAACTGACACAGAAAAGGATATCATTTGACTGGACTGACCAAAGGGAATCAGCATTCCAAGAGTTGAAAACTCGACTTGTGACTGCACCTATTCTTACCTTGCCTTCAGGTACGGATGGTTATACTGTATTTAGTGATGCTTCTCATAAGGGTTTGGGATGTGTTTTAATGCAGAATGGGAGAGTTATTGCCTATGCTTCCCGACAACTGAGACCGCACGAAAAGAATTACCCAACCCATGACCTGGAACTTGCCGCAGTGGTATTTGCCTTAAAAATCTGGCGTCACTACCTGTATGGGGCAACATGTGAAGTATATACCGACCACAAGAATCTGAAATATTTCTTCACCCAGAGGGAATTGAACATGAGACAGCAGAGATGGCTAGAATTGATCAAGGACTATGACCTACAGATTTTGTATCATCCGGGAAAAGCCAACACCGTTGCCGATGCTTTGAGTCGGAAATCGATTGGGAACCTAGCCTGCTTGCTTACTGGGCAGAGAGAGTTGCTTTGTGACCTTGAAAAATCTGGAATTGAAGTTGTTTTGTGAGAACAAGGTGGAACCTTAGCTGCTATTTCTGCTCAACCGGCTTTGATTGAAGAGATTAAAGAGAAACAGCAACAGGATGACTTCTTGAAGAAGATTATCGAAGAAAGAGAATCTAAACCGAGGCCGGGATTCAAGTTTGAAAACAATGTATTGAAATTTCAAGAAAGACTGTGTGTACCGAATGAGGCTGAATTGAAAAGAAGAATTTTGCAAGAGGGCCACAACTCAAAATTTTCTATCCACCCAGGGAATACGAAAATGTACCAAGATCTGAAACAGAACTTTTGGTGGCCGGGAATGAAGAAAGAAATTGCCGACTTTGTGTCTAAATGTCTTCATTGCCAACAAGTCAAAGCGGAACATCAGCGACCTGCAGGCTTGCTGCAACCCTTACCCATACCGGAGTGGAAAATATCACGATGGATTTTATCGTTGGATTGCCCCGCTCCAATAAAGGTATGGACTCAATTTGGGTTATTGTTGATAGACTGACCAAATCTGCTCACTTCTTACCTGTCAAGACAATTTATAATGCCGAGAAGTTGGCTGTAATTTATATTGATGAAATTGTTAGACTGCATGGAGTGCCTGTATCCATTGTTTCTGACAGGGATTCGAAGTTTACATCGAGGTTTTGGCAGAGCCTACAAACTGCATTGGGTACTGAATTGAGGCTGAGTAGTGCCTATCATCCTCAGACAGATGGACAGTCAGAAAGGACCATCCAAACTCTGGAGGATTTATTGAGAATGTGTGTCCTTGATTTTTAGGGAAACTGGGAAAGCCATTTGCCATTGGCTGAATTCGCTTATAACAACAGTTATCATTCGAGTATCGGTATGGCGCCTTTCGAGGCATTGTATGGCAGAAAATGTAGATCTCCGATTTGCTGGGCAGAAGTTGGAGATGGGCCTTTGCTTGGGCCCGAGATTGTTTATGAAACAACTGAAAAAGTGAAACTGATACAACAGAGATTGAAAACTGCACAGAGCCGACAGAAAAGTTATGCAGATGTCAGAAGGCGAGACAGAGAGTATGAAGTAGGTGATCACGTCTTTGTGAAAGTGACACCGACGAAAGGCCAGACTCGTTTTGGAGTCAAAGGCAAGTTAGCGCCGAGATATGTCGGACCGTATGAGATTATTGAGAAAATCAATCCGGTGGCGTATCAAATTGCGCTTCCTCCTGAAATGGAGCATATGCATAACGTCTTCCACATTTCGATGTTGAGAGATTATCTCCGGGATCCTTTCCATGTGATTGAGCCTACTCGGATAGTGTTGAGTGATGACTACACTTACGAGGAGCGGCCTAGATAGATTGTAAACAGACGGATCAAGAAACTGAGGAACAAGGAGATCCCGTTAGTAAAAGTTGACTGGCAAAACCATGGTGGCGTGTATGCCACTTGGGAAAGAGAAGATGACATGGCTAAGAGATATCCTGATTTGTTTCCACTGGATCCTGTTTTCTTCCAGAATGAAGGTAACTCGAGTTTAGAGGACTAAACTCTTTTCAAGGAGGGGAGACTGTAATAACCCTCACCACTGATTACCGTTAAACTGAACTGATTATGACTGATAATTGAGCTGGATAAAATACTGAATTGACTGACTGAAAACTGGAACTGTATTGATTGAATATATATATGTTAATTTGCATTTTATCTGTTTGATTGTTCAATTATCTGTTCATGGTTATATGCTTAAACTGCTAATTGAAGGCCTTATCGGTGGCCGAACCGGAAATCATTTAGTGTTTCATGATCATCATAATTTATGTGATTTTATGGTGTAAATATCTGAGAATTGATTTGGTATGATTAAATTCGATTAAAATAGGCTAAATTACATGAGTTGGAGTTATTTACAATTAGACCACACTGGTGGCCCACTATCTCACATACATTTGAGCCTTCACTTGATCAAACACAACATTTGCTCAGCCATTCTCCATGCTTTAGCCGACTAGAGAGTGAGAGAGGCAAGGGAGAGAGTTGGATTTCACCTCTTCATGCTTGGTCTTGCTTGGGAATTAAGAGGATTGAAGTATAATTGCTAAATTAAGTTACCTCACCTTGTAATTCAAGACCTAGGTAAGGAAATTCAACCTCTTATTGTTGAGTCTATGTTGATTCTTGCATAATCCATGCCAAACTGTAGAGCTAAGTCATGTTTTAATTCATATATGTTGGATTATGTTAGAAATCATGCATGCATGGTTGTGTTGTTGAATTTTGAGTTGATTTCATGGCAAATTGTCACATGCATGTTCATAAATAAGCTTAAGTCCATGTTTTCAACTTGTTTTGAAAGGAATGAGCTCAATAGAGCATGTTTTGGAAGCTTTGATTTGAGTTAATTTCATGCATGTTCATGAAAAATGGGTTTGAAAATGAGTTTAATTGAAACACCCTTGGGCTTTGATTTTTCAAATTGACCTTTGTAACATATTATTCTATGAGTTTACTTATGTCTTCCAGAAAATTGGCCCAAGAGGATCGGAATTTTAGCATTTAAACTTGATTTTGAGCCTAGGACTCAAATCTGGAATTTCCAGATTTTGGGCCTATGCTCGAGCGAGGAAGTCTACGCTTGAGCGTACACTCTGTGATCGTGCCTTCCGCTCGAGCAAGGAAAGTTACGCTCGAGCGTGAAATGCGCTCACCCAGTACTTTGCATGAGTTCACAGTCCACTCGAGCGAGGAAACCTACGCTCGAACGAGGACCTGTGTCTTACGCTCGAGTGAGGGTCGAGCGTCCATCGGGCGTAAAATTTGAGCATCCAGCATTTTTACTGTAGCACACAGTCCGCTCGAGCGACGAAGTTCACGCTCGAGCGGAGCCCCTTTGTCTGCATGTCCGCTCGAGCGTAGAAAGCCACGCTCGAACGAGACCCCTGTTTTCTGAAAATTTTGTTAAGTGTTCAAAAGTGCATCTTTGCATCCTCTTTCCATCCTAGGCATTCCTAGGGCATATTTAAGGCATCTTTAAGAGGATATAGATGTAGAACACACCAAGGTAAATCTAGGGGTTAAGTTATTATCTTTCCCAACTGTGAAACTTAGTGTGTGTTCAATCTGTTAACTGTATAGGGTTGGCATTCCAAGAGGACGCTCTAGCCTACTGTAGCCCAGAACTCTGTGAGTAACAATTGTGCAAAGATATGTTCAAAATGATTATCTTCTGAACTGTACTGTTTTCTGAACTGTTTACTATTTACTGAATGAATGTATGTCCTATATTCTGAACTGTACTGTGGCATCCTTAGCATCCACTATTTACTGTTATTGTTACAGAGATCTCTGTCGGTTCCCTCGTGGAACCACTACTGTTTACTGACTGATGGCCATCACTACTGTTCGGTCTTTGAGACCTACTGCTTACTGTACTGTTATGCTAATGGATGTACCACATATGACTGTTTACTGTACTGAATAACTGATACACTGTTTGAAATGAACTATTTTCATTACTGTAAGGACATTCATTCTAAACCCCTTTACGCATTATGTTATTCACTGGGCTTTAGCTCACTGCTCATATATATATGTAGGTGTACAGGCACCAGACCGCAGCTAGGAGCGTCGGGGTAAACTCCAGTTTTGTCAAGCCAACTACTGTGCCTCACTGCGAGGTTCCGAGCCTGCCAAGCTTTGGCTTAGGGGTGTTTTATTTCCCCGTCTGTCTTGTACTGTTTTTGTAACACTGTCTCTGTACTGTTTATTAGGGATTAAGTCCCTACACTGTATGTTGTAAATGATGTATGTACTGTTCTGCACTGTGAATATATATATATGCATGAAAAATCTTTTTGGCATATAGACTGTCACAGCTCATCGGACATACTTTATTTACTGTATTGGCTTCCGCCATGCCCCTGTACTCTGTTTTACTGTACTGCTGTTCAGTAGGCCTTCGGTAATCTCGGATTACTGGCCGGTTACAGTACTAAACCCATAGGGGCGGGTTTGGGTGGTGACAGAACCACAATGTCAAGACACCACCCAAGAACCGCCATTCTCACAACTTTGTTCATATTAAAACGGTTTGGGTTAGAAAACTTGACTTGTGTTAATTGTTTATTAGTTTTAGTTTTTGGGTTTCTATATGTTTTTTTTTTCGAGTCATTTGGTGTGTGCATGTTCGTTCTCTGACTTGCTTTGTTTAAGAAAAAAAATGTGTGCATGTTTGTTTTATGTCTTGCTTTGGTTCGAAAAAAAAATGATAAAAAAAAAAAATCCCAAAAAGATTTTCTAAGTATGGTTTTGCAAACTTGAAATTTTTGAGTGGTCCTTGGTGCATATTGAAATTGATGAGAATATCCATTACATGTTAATATGTGTGTGCTTTCTGTAGTCATTACTCATTTCGGAGTGTGTGTTCTTTGATTAGTATGTCTCATTCTGTACACATTCTTAGATTAGCAAATTTTGGAGTCTTCCACCTTAGTGATTTTTTTTCTCTATAGACTTCTGACATTGTATCTTTTGCTTTTCTAGAGGAATTGACCTATACTAGCACATCATGGGTAATGTTGAGTCTCTTAACCACCTTCCATCTTTTTGCATCTCCATGGCTTTCCCCTCTGTTCTTTGTAGTCCAGCCATGAGGAAAAGGCTACCTTAGAGTCACCAACCAGGCCATCCTTATTATATCTATGCTTCTCTGGTTTGGTTTCCATACTCTTGAGCGTGTCAGTCGCCAATGAGTGTGCTAAAGAAAAATAAAAGATGTGCAGAAGAAAAAAAAAAAAAAGGATTCATTAATTGAGGGGAAGCCTCCGCTTTTACTCACCAAATACCCTTTGATTCCTAGTGGTTTGACTTTCCTTAGTTGTGCTTAGATTCTCTTGCCGGAGGTCCAACTTTCATATCACTACTAGGATTTGAATCTTGTGTTTGTCGAACTCCAAGAGTCACACACACACTTTTATCATGGGATCTATGCTTTTCACATAATGCATCACTTTCTTTCATGAGGAATCTTCTATAGACTGTGCACATTGTGTTTTTAAGTAATTGTGTTTCTTGGATAATCTTATGTGTTTTTAAGGTACAAATCTGGAATTCCTTGCTTGCTTTACCATATTATTTTTGTCATTTGCTTTTTGTTCACTATTTTCAGTGTTTGTGGTTGCTTTTAGTGAGGGAGAGGTTGGTTTATCATTGCAAGAGTTTGTTAGCATGAACACTTTGATCATTTCCTTCTTGCATGCTCCTCATATTTACGTCATCATGCCATTGCTTGTGTGGTTTCTGATCTTGGTTTAGTTGATTGAGCTTCCTTTGTCAATTCGTGACAAAAAGGAAGAGTAATGTTGTCCGGTGCATGTGTCTTAGGATTTCATGTATTCATGCCATGTGTCGGGTGCATGTGTCTTAGGTTTCAAGTTTTCATGCTACATGTTCTTAAAATCTCCAAGTCGCATCTATTCATGTTTTCCATCTCATACATCAAGATAATCTAGCTATATGTTTATTGTTTTTTTCATATACTCTTGTGAGACTAATAGTTGTTTTGGAGATTGTGGCATTAAGAGTTGTTTTGCAGATCCTTACCGTCAGAAAAAAGTTTTTTTTTGTTAGCTGTAATGGGTTGGGGTGTTTAGATTTTATTTGTTAGGTGTGTTTTGTCACGGCATTGCCAAAGGGGGAGATTGTTAGGTTTTTATTTTTGGCAATCCCGTTTGACAAAATTCCTTTCAGTTGTAATTTTATTCGCTCTTGTATTTTAGTGAGGATATGAGTTTTAGATGCGAATCCAACCCGAATTGTGCCTTGCAGAGAAGTTTGTGATGTTAATACTTTCAAGATTGCCACTTCGCTGATTATGACGGGGATCGAGCTGCCCGGTCAGCTCGCGAGGGTCTAGGAGGCAGCGCCCCTTAGCGGGTCTGGGGTAGTGCCCTGGCAGGGTCGAGGGGCAGCGCCCCGAAGCAAAATGCAAAGTTGCATTCAAAGTTGCATGTCCGCCCTTGCTCGCTCGAGCGAAGGCTGTGTCTGGCAAAAAACCTGAGAACGATGAATGTACGCTCGAACAAAGGTTGTATGGCTCGAGCGAAGCCACTTATGGAAAAACACGCAAGATTAGTTCCTCGCTCAAGCGAGAGAGTCTTCGCTCGAGCGAGCTTCGCAGTCCCAGATTTCTATAAGTACGTGTTTCTGTCAGATTTTAGGATTACTTCTTCAGATCTTCTTTTTGGATATTAGGGTTTATATCTGGGGATATTTTGCTAGTTTTCTTTGATGTTTTGATTGAGTATTCAACTCATGGTTTAAAGAGTATACATCAAAGGATTATTTGTTTGTTCTATACAAAAAAGAGAGTTGTTCTTTAGTGGATTCTGAAGAATTTGAGCCTGAAGCTTTGGTGGATTCCGGAGTGCCTCATCATCAAGACAATTCCGAGATGAAGACAGGGTTGGAAGAGGCACTTAGGGGTTGATTTAATTCGGGCATGGATTCACTAGGTAATTGAGAGTATACCTGTGTAATTCCTTTATATCTTCTTAGTGGATTGTTTTGTGACTGTTGCCCGTGGTTTTTTTATCACAATTGAAGGTACTCCAATTGTGGTTTTTTCACGTAAAATCGGTGTGTCGATTTGTTTTGATTGTTTGATTGGGATTATTATTTATTGCTTAAAATTGATACATAATCACAAATCAATATCTAAGGGATTTCTAGATTTTTCACACTCCACCTACTCCCTACCCACATCTCCTATAAAGGAGAACAACATGTATATCAATAACATCAATCAATATAAATACAATTTATTTTCTCTCTGTTTCTCTCTACGTTAATACATTTGTCTAACATGATATCAAAGCTATAGGTTAAGCTCTTGGTGTTCTTCGCCTTCCGGCGGGCGGCAACCTTGCCTTGACCGCCCACCGGACCTCCCTAACATCCGATGGAACAAAATATACATTTATTGAGAGAGAGAAAAATGTCTCAAAATGGCAAATTAATGCCGAATCTGGACAAGCAAAGCACCAAAGTTCTCACCAGAGGTCTCTGGTAACAGTGAATGAGCCACCTGCTTGGGACTCCCAGACATACTGTTCATCATTATTGTGCTTTGTGGTCACAATGACCTTATTAGCAACTAAGTAAGCTGAGTAGAAACCAACACCGAACTGCCCAATCATGCTCACATCAGCACCAACAGCAAGAGCTTCCATAAATTCTTTGGTTCCAGACCTCGCAATTGTACCAAGATTGTTCACCAAATCAGCCTTTGTCATGCCAATCCCACTGTCAATGATGGACAATGTGTTGTTGGTCTTGTCAGGAATAATGTGAATGAAGAGCTCTGGTTGTGCATCTAACTTGCTCTTGTCGGTCAAGCTCTCAAAACAAATTTTGTCCAAAGCATCAGAGGCATTGCTGATGAGTTCGCGAAAAAAGATCTCCTTGTTGTTGTAGAAGGTACAACTGGTTAATCTCTAGCTAGAGGGCAGGTTCTCATACATAGATTTTGAGAGATAGGGTCACGGCCATGAAAGTGTTCAAAAACAAATCTACTCTCCCTCTCTTTGGGCTCTCTCTCTCTCTCTCTGCAGCTTTGAGCTTTGAAATGTAAGAAGAATACACTCTCTCACTTACTCTCTCTCTCTCTCTCTCTCACTCTCAGTTGGGAGAGAGAGACACACATCACACAGGCCATCATCTCTCTTTCTCTCTTGGTGCATGTGTAGACGTCCCCGAACGCATCCCGGGAGGGTTAAGTCCCGTTCGGTTTACATTGGGTTCACTACAGTTCAAAGGACTCAATTTGTCACGGTTCTAAATCTGAACCAAAGAGTCCAACTCTGGCAAATCGTTTTGAGAAAGAAAACAGATTTTGAAAAAGTAGTGCCAAACATGGACTGCTTTGCCAGATTATAGAGTCGCCACCTAAATATTTTAAAATGGGGAAATTTAGGAAACCCTGACTCGGTGCCGAAGGCCACGTGTCCGTCATCACCAAAGTGACTTGGCTCGGGAGCTTGGGTCCGAAGACCGGCCTCTACTAACCATGATATCCGTTTTTGAAAACTTTATGCGTCCTTATTCCAATTATTAGCCTAGCATTACTATGTTATGCGCGCAGCAAACAAGTATAGACTAGATTGCCTAACTTGGAAATAAACATTGCATATCCGCTTTGTCTCGAAAAACATGTTAATTTTTGTGCTACTCGCAAGTAGGCTAAAATGCGGGTTTCAATGAATTGTTCCAACTCACGCAATCCAACCTCCACCCACAGGCATTCAAACAGTTTATCTCATGTAAGCACTTAGCCGCATGGTAAGCATACTGTTATGGCAACATTCACACGCATGTGGTATGCTAAAGCGTAAAATACTTACATCGTACTCCGTGCCAAAAACAGTAAACTAATTAGCAAACATGCATGACCTAGTTCATGTTAAGTGGCTAATGCAACACAGACAAGATGTAATCTAGAATAGGCTCGACTAACCCTAAACATGGCATGTGAAATGCAGTCATTTGATGCACGTATTCAATTAGAAATTGAAAATTGCGATGCAGTTTGTATGATGTACCGAGCCCGGTGCATGTAAACAAATGCATGAATGCACGCATGCATTGCATAAGGTATGCTAAAATAAGTATGCCTTAATCTACCATCGTAAGCAGGTAAATAAAAGGGATAGAAAGAAGTGGGGATTGGAAGACATACACCCACTCACACACACTTATTACAAATTTGCCCTCGCTCGGAGGGACTAAAAGAATAATACAAATTAATTAACTACGCAAGCTAATTAATTATTACAAATTGACTAAATTAATTAGACAAATAATTAATCTAATTAAAGCAGTAAATGCCTCGGGAGGAGGGTCCAAATGCGTCGCGCGCCCGGGATTCGCTCGGAATCGCACTGTCATGCAAGTGTGCCTCTGTTTTTCCTGATATCCTCCTCAGAAAATTTCCAAAGTCCCAGGAGTGCCTCTCAGGGCATTGGGGAGCACCACCGGCTGGGGCAAAGCACCACCGGCTGAAGGATATGGCCACCGGCACTGAATGAAGCTATCGGCTGCCAATTGACTGCCGGTCGGCACAAAATTCCTGCAGAACCTGCAGACCACAGCAGCAGAGGACAACAAAATGCATGGCAATGTGATTCAAGGTATTTATGCACTACACACACCCCTTATCATGTTATTGGCTCAAGGGGGCATGTGCCTTGATTCCCGGACCACCAATCGCGCACTTCCATGCGTGATGGCCCTAGGAACCAAGAATGCAACTTCACTTCCAAATGCATGTAAATCACATAGGCATAAAAGGGGTACCAAACCTCTATCAAACTCACTTCAAGAGGCTTGGTATGCATGTCAATGTGGTGAAATCCCAAGTATGTCAACTAGGCATGCAATGTGGACAATGTGATACACTTATGCAAGCATGCAAACAAGCATATAAGGCAAGCATGCAAACCGATGAAATGATGGACTTAGACATGAATTAGGCAACTCAAAATGGGCCTAAAATCAGTGGCCGAAATGCTAAGTTATGATGGTCAAACACACATGCACACATACACATGTTAAGGCACCAACACTTAAGCAAAATAAACAACATTCAAGCACACTTGAAATGAGTTAAACATGGACCACTAGCATGCATATAAAGCTCTGAAAATTATGCAAAACATGATGCCAAACCATGCAACCAAGCAAGTCAAATATACAACAATAGGTCTAAGTACTTGAAACAAGCCATGGAGGCTTAAACTAAGGCCAAGTCTACCAAGCCTCACAAGGCTAAGGGGACTTAAAACAGGTCACAATCAGACCTAAACAAAGCCTAAGGAGCACCTAGATGGCGTCTAAGAGGCTCAAGTACAAAGGCGTGCAACATGACCAAAACATGGAGTATTCAACTCATGCTTTTAAAGCATTAAAGAAGCAACTAAAGCATGCATACAAGCACACCAAAAAGTCTGAAATAGCATGCTAGATGGTTCCAAACTATCAAAATGAAGCAAGCATGGCATGCTACACACTCATACTCTCAAGGCCAACAAGCCAAATGCAAAGGAGTTATATGATACATGCCAATATCAACCCAAATGGCTATGGACAGAGCTAAAACATGTCAAAATAAGCACACAAGCTTCATGGATCTAGGCCTAAAACATGTTCAAAACAAAGGCATACAACCTAGACATGTTAAAGCATCAAATAGGCATTACAAGGCAACTATGCTAAGCATGCATAAGGGACCTAAACCAACTTAAGAACATGTTATATCATGGCAATATAAGCATGGAAAACAACTCAAACATGTTCAACACACACTCAAGCATGGTGCTCTCTCAAGAGGCAAAACTTGCCCTTTTCAAGGACATCAAGGAGAGGGGGTGGCCCTCCCTTTTCTAGGACTTTATGGCACCATCTCCACCACTGAAATCCCTCAAGATTTCAGTGGTGGAGAGGCCCAAACACACTAGTCTCGGATCTCTCCAAAATAGCACAAAAAGGGACCCTTTTCAAGGTCTAAAGGGGGTCAAACCTACCCAAACCACTAAGCCCTCTTAATATACAATAAAGAGGGTCAAAAAATAGAACTTTTATGTGTTATAGACTAAGCACAAAAACTGTTCTAAACTAGGTAAAAAAAGGATTGCAAAAATGGGGAATAAAGGGGTAGTTTCTTACCCTTGATGACTATCTTCACAAAGGTTGTTGTGCTTGGTCCCTTGAGCTCCAAATCAGTCAAGAACTTCAAGAATAAGCTCTGATTTTCAAGAATGCCAAGAAAAGGTGGAAGACTAGGTGTGTTAGTGCAATAATATGAACTAAAACACCTAGAAAGCAAAAGAGAAAGGGAGAGATAGGGTGTGTATCTATCTTAACCCTAAAACCAGAGCTTGGTTCTCTCTAAAAATGGCTGAAACCTCTCAAGAATTTCCAACCCTAAGCCAAGAAGAAGAGCCTTCCTCTTATAGAACTTGTAAGACTTACAAGCTAAGCAAACAAGGGCTCATCCCTCCATACACGTGTATGGAGGGGAAGCCAATGGCACACAGCTGTCTGAAAATATCTCAGAAAGCAAGTGCATAGTGTCCGGCCGGCAAAAAATGTCATTTTGACAAAATTAAGTGCCGACCGGCACAAAATTGTGCCGACCGGCACATTATAGTGCCGGTGGCAACACCAGCCAGCCGGTGGCCTCTAGCCACAGCCGGTGGTATGTGGGGATGCATCACAAAGCATTCCTTGCCCCTCTAAGGCAAAACACAGGTGTCTGGTGCAAAACCGGACACAAAACGGCCAAGTTCGGAGGTCCTGAGGCAAGGCGCGCGAGCCGAGAACTCCGGGAACTCCAAACGAACACACACATGGATGATCACCGAGTGTTCAAACGGTGACGTCCGAGTCTTGAGGACGGTCAAAAATGGGGTGTCTACAGCATGGTAGGGGGGAGAAGAGAACCTGATTATACAGCAAAAACACAGCACACCACATACTCTTCTATCACACAAGCACACATGGGGGGATGAGGTTCTAAGCTGAACACACACAATTCATAAAACTCTCTCTCTCTCTCTCTCTCTCTCTCTCTCTCTCTCTCTCTATGCACTAACTCTCTCTTTTCTATCTGTCTACAATGGCAGTAACAGCCACATCAAGTACATCAAGCATTGCTTCCAGTTCATCAACCACTCACTGGCCAATGGCCATTTTGTTGAAGTGGGAGAGAGATATATTTGTTTAAAACTCCTCCACCACTTTCCTCTTTTTCTAAACAATATTTCTAAACAATATTTTTGCACCACCGCCCGAATCCGGATCCTCGGTGCCCTTTTCCTGCCGCGCATCCTTGTAGCCCTCTAAAACGACGTTGTTTTGGAGGTTTTTTTTTCTTTTCTTTCTTTCTTTCTTTTCCTTTTGCCCTTGTTTTCTTCTCTCATTTGAAAAGGCTTGAACTCATTTTGACTTAAGCCAAGCTTTAAATCAAACTCCACATTCAACCTCTCTCTCTCTCTTTCTCTGCTCCTTTTTTTTTTATAGTTATTGTTGATGATGATGATGAAATTATTTTGTATTCTTGGGTTTGATTTTAGTTCGTCTCTCCCTCTCTTTCTCTGCTTTTTTTTTTAGTTATTGTTGTTGATGATGATGATGAAATTTGATTTTAGTTCTTGGGTTTGAAATTTTGGGTAGGTAAAATGTTTTGATGATGCTTGATGAAATTTTGATTCGGTCCGAATCCCCTCACCTCAGTATCTCCCAAATCGTCTTCGCCGAATCCGAGAATTTCGCTGTACTGTTTGAAGCTAAAGCATTGCATCAAAGTGAGAATGATGATGACACTCGGAAAATCAAGAAACCGAGAAAGAAATTGGATTCTTGTTTATCATGTTCTAGGAATTCTTTGTTTGAAAAGAATGAATCTGAATTTGGTGATTTGGATTCTGGGTTTATGAGCAAAAATGAAAAGAAGTTTGAATTGGGACTTTCCATTGACGGGTCAAGGGCGATGAATCAAAGAATACTGAAGCAAATTCCAAGATTGAATGCTGCAATGAGAATTCAGCTAAGCAAATCCAAACCTTGAAGAACAAGGACTACGATTGCCTAATCTGCTTCAAGGTTTTTCCATCAAGCAAAGCAAGAGTTTCTGAACCCATCAACAGAAAGAAAGAAAGAAAGAAAGAAAGAAAGAAAGAAGGAAAAAAAAAAAAAAAACCCTCCAAAACGACGTCGTTTTGGAGGGCGATAAGAATTGGCTGCAAGGGAGTGCGACGGAGGATCCGGATTCCACCGCCCACTCCATGATACACCATTTTTTTATTATTATTATTACTCTGGGTTACATCTCTCTCTCACTTTTCACCCACTCTTCCACTACCTTTTTCAGCATGTTCCCACTCTTTTCAACTTTCTTTTATTTTATATATATATACATATTTTTTTTATTATAATATATTATATCAACATACCAGCCCACAGCTTCAAACCACCTATGATTTTTCACATCTTTATTTTATTTCATTCCACACAAAAACCACAATCACACACAGCCAAAAAAAAAAAAACATTCTGTTCCACTGATGGCCGCACGGCGACAGAGCCGGTCTCTGCCTCTTGCTTTTATCTTGGGTGTCCCGTGATGGCCCTGCCTCCATGCTTCCCAGTCTACCGAGTACGTTGCCTCCCCGCTGCTCATCAAATGCAGTATATGGTGGACCTCCGAATCGGAACATGACCGTAGCCTTTTGTTTCAGCTCCTTGTTTTCCGCCTTCAGTACACATATCTCTGCTCGCGTATTCTTATACATGCGCTGGAGCAGATCTAATTAGGCATTTAACTGTTGTACCTCACTTGTCCTATTCTGAAGCCGGTGAGACAAGTTTGTTACCGCAGTCATGATCTCTACACATGATTTCAATGTATAATGGTTAGCCTTAATATCCGATTGCGCTGCCATTATTTGCTCAACTGACAGCATCGGAAAGTTCAACGGAGCAAAAACAGGGGCGCTTAGTCCAGGGGCGTTTGGTTGTGATTCAACGGCGACAGATCCGGTTATCTCTATTGTGGACTCGTTTAGGTCTGGAAAAAGGATGAGCAAACTACGGGAAGAGGAGGCCATATTAGAGGCAGCACAAGTAGGGGGTTGCAGAGTGGACAAAAGGGGTTGCAGAGTAGAGTTCGTCGCTTTGGTTTGCTTTCAATCTCTAAACCAGCCTCAACCTCGGTTTAAATAGACAATGCAGAGACGAAAAGGACAAAACAGGACCACGTGCATCACACGCTGCTCGATGCCACAGTATCGGGCGCGACTTTTGATGTATTGGGCATGACTTTTGAGGGCGCGATATATATATGTATATCTTTGGGCAGCCTGTATACACGAGCATACCATGTATTCTCTAACGGTCCGATACGACCACACAGTATCTTCTACAGCGGTCTGACACGACCACATAGTGTTTGCTACAACGGTCTAACACAACCACACAGTGTCTGCTACAATGGTCTGACACGACCTCACAGCATCTTCTACAACGGTTCGACACGACCATACCGTGTCTTCTACAACGGTTTGATACAACCTCACAATGCCTTCTACACCGGTCTGACACGAGCCATACAGTGTCTTCTACACCGGTCTGCCATAACCATACCATGTCTTCTACAGCAGTTCGACACGACCACACAGTGTCTTCTACAAACGGTCTGACACGACCACACAGTGTTTTCTACAACGGTCTGACACGACCATATAGTGTCTCCCATCCTATTTTATTTTATTTTTAGTTTATTTTCTTGTTTTGTTACTCTCTCCAAACTCAAGTTGGTTTGTGCCTATCCTCCTTGAGTTTGAGGGAGACTGTTGATGTTTCCACCTACTCCACTCCACCTACTCCTCTCTACCTACTCCACCACACTTACTCTCCACCCACATCTCCTATAAAGGACACCAACATGTACATCAATAACATCAATCAATATACATACAATTTATTTTCTCTCTGTTTCTCTATACATTAATACATTTGTCTAACAACTACAAATATATTACAACAGCATATTCTATATGACTTTTCTATATAAAATTTTTGTTATGTTTAGCATTTTCATATATATGTATGTGTGTGTACATTCTTTACATCTACATAACAAAAAAACCCGAATTAAATTACTCTGTTCTAACCCTTTTTTTAAAGATCCTAAGGCCCAAACTAGAATATTATTTTGCAGTATTACTTGTACTTTGATATCCTAATCCTAACAAGCAAAAATCAGAGTCCTTGCAGTGACTTGGGGTCTTGAGTTCATATGGGTCAACCTCAAAATACAACATGATCTAATTGAAAACCCATGAGATGAGATTTAGAGTCATAGTTATACAAGCAAGTGATCACTATGGTTTTGAGAAGGGTAAAGAGGCAGGCTTATTAATTACCTGGATTAGAAGATCTAATTGTAGTTCGCACTGTGTAATCATATTCAAGTAGCTTCATGATTAGCCATGATGGTGTTAGGGAAAACATATGATTTCCCACAAGTAAATCAATCAATGGGAATAAAAATTAATGCGGAAAAATTAAATCAGAAGCAACACAAGAATTTTTACGTGGTTACCTCAATATGAGGTACGTCCACGGGATCGAAATTCGATTCCACTATTAACCAAATAAGTTTCCAAACGATTACAAACGAGACACAAATAGTCTCACAAAACCACCTTAGGTGAATTCCAATAATCACAAATAAATAAGAGAAAAGATCTCACCAAATAGATGAACCAAAATCTTCAGAAACCAAAGTTGTAGAAGACCCAAAATAATACTCCAAATCAACCCACACAAAGCAGCCAAATATTCAAACCAACAGTAGCCGAAAATCAAGAATTGATTCCACCAAATTTTACCTAAGCACTATCTCACCAATCAATTGATCAAAAAGTGCTGCTGCTGCTTCACTCAACTTCGGGAAAAACAAATATAATTAGGCCACTGTTGACTCTCTCCGAAAACAAAGCCATATATATATATATATATGTAAAATCTTGGATTTGTTTTATCAAACCCTAGTTGTTACCAAACTAAATTAGGTCTCCACAAATTAAATATAATATATAAAAATATATTATAGCTAATACCAAATCAAATTAAACTCTTTAACCAAAACCAATTGGGTCTCAAACTCCAATAAGGAGGTATACCCAACAATTCTCCCCCTACCGACTTAGGTGAAGATATCAACCATACCTGCCAAAGTTCGGCACTTTAAATGTTTGTCCCTCGACAAAGTCTTAGTCAACATATCTGAAATATTATCATCTGTGTGAACCTTTTTGAGTTGTATCAATTTCGAATCTAACACATCACAAATCCAATGGCGTCTCACATCAATGTGTTTCGATTTCGAATGAAAAGTAGAATTTTTACTCAAGTGAATAGCACTTTGACTATCACAATAAAGCACACACTTTTCTTGCTTCAAACCCAACTCTTGCAAAAATTTCTTCAACCATAACTCTTTTTTGCAAGCTTCCGTAATGGCAATAAATTCAGCTTCGGTAGTTGAGAGAGCAACACATTTTTGTAATTTAGATTGCCATGCCATAGCTCCCCCTACAAAAGTCATCAAATACCCCGAAATAGATTTCCTAGAATCAATATCATCGGCCATGTCAGAATCTGTGAACCCATCAAGCACCGACTTACCATCTCCAAAACACAAACATACCTTCGAAGTCCCTCGAAGATATCTCAGAATCCATTTTACCACTGCCCAATGCTCTTTACCTGGATTAGAGAGAAACCGACTCACCACACCAACGGCATGAGCAATATTCGGCCTTGTACAAACCATGGCGTACATCAAAGAACCAACTGCTGAAGCATAAGGAACTTTCAACATCTCTTTTTTGTTTTTCTCACTTGTAGGACATTGATTCGAACTAAACTTGAAGTGACTCGCAAGTGGACAACCAACCGGCTTTGCTTTATTCATGTTGAACCTCTCAAGAACTTTCTCAATGTAGCTTTCTTGAGACAACCAAATTAGTCCCTCTTTGCAATCATGAACAATTTTCATACCAAGAATTTGCTTTGCAGGTCCCAAATCTTTCATAGCAAAAGACTTGCTCAACTTCAATTTCAACCTGTTAATCATGGTAGAATCTTGACCCACAATTAACATATCATCAACATAAAGCAAAAGAATAATAAATTTACCATCCGGGAAATTTTTCACAAACACACAATGGTCTGAAGTGGTTTTTGAAAAACCATTATTCATCATGAAAGAGTCAAATTTTTTGTACCATTGCCGCGGGGCTTGCTTGAGGCTATACAAACTTTTCTTTAATTTGCAAATAAATTTCTCTTTCCCTTTCTCCACAAAACCTTCTGGTTGCTCCATGTAAATTTCTTCTTCAAGATCACCGTGAAGAAATGCGGTCTTCACATCAAGTTGCTCAACTTTAAGGTTCATACTTGCAGCCATGCCAAGTACAACCCGAATAGAAGACATCTTCACAACCGGCGAGAAAATCTCATCAAACCCAAAGCCTTTCACAACAAGACGTGCCTTGTACCTCAGATTCTTGCTATCATTCTTCAATTTGAAAACCCACTTATTTTTCAGAATTTTCCTCCCCTTAGGCAGCTTCACTAAATCATAGATGTGATTTTCAAGTAAGGAGTTCATCTCCTCTTCCATGGCCTTTTTCCAATCACCTTTCTTTGCATGCTCAATTGTTTCTTGGTAGCTCTCGGGCTCTCCTTGATCAAAAATCAACACAAATTCATTGGGAGGATACTTTCTTGAAGGTTGTCGGTCCCTTGTAGTTTTCTCAACTCAAGTTGTGGTGGCGATTCTTAAGTTGGATGCTCTTCCTTAATTTCAGGCTTAACCTCATTAAGATTAGTATCATCCTCCACATCTTCAATAGGTGGCTGCACATCTCCCCCATTTTCATCATCAACTGAAAATGAAGGAGATGGATTCATGTCAATGAGATCACTAGATTTTGGCTTCCGTTGATCACCTTTGCCAAAGTCTTTAATTGTTTGGTCTTCAATAAACACAACATCATGGCTTCGAATGACTTTCTTGTCGACCGGATCCCACAATCTATACCCAAATTCATCACATCCATAGCCAAGAAAAATACATTGTCTTGACTTACTATCAAGCTTGGACCTCTCATCCTTTGAAATGTGAACAAAAGCTCGGCAACCAAACACTCTCAAGTGCTCATAAGACACATCTTTACTGGTCCAAACTCTTTCAGGAACATCACCATTCAAAGGATAGGAAGGAGACAAATTGATCACGTCAACCGCTGTCTTCATTGCCTCACCCCAAAAGGATCTTGGCAATTTAGCTTGTGAAAACAAACACCTTATTCTTTCCACAATGATGCGGTTCATCCTCTCGGCAACGCCATTTTGTTGAGGAGTCTTTTTAACTGTCTTTTAGTGCCAAATACCTTGGTTGCGACAATACTCATCAAATGGCCCAATGTATTCACCACTATTGTCTGATTGGATGCACTTCAATTTCTGCCCTATTTCTCTTTCAACCATGGCCTGAAAATGCTTAAATACTTCTAGAACTTGATCTTTAGTTTTTAGTAGAAAAGCCCAAACTTTTCTTGAATAATCATCAATGAAAGTGACAAAATAAAGTGCACCACTATGTGTTCTAACTTTTAAAGGACCACAAACATCCGAATGAATCAACTCCAAAACATTTTCTTTTCTAGAGGCAACATTTTTATGAAAAGAAATTCTATGTTGTTTACCCGCCTAACAATGAACACAAGTTTTAAGATGTGTACCTTTCAAACCAGGTAAAAGCTCTTTCTTGAACAATACTTGCAGTCCCTTTTCACTCATGTGGCCAGCCGCTTGTGCCACAATTCAGTAGAAGTATCATTTTCAAGTGCATTGACAACACTTTTACAAATTTTTCCTTGCATCAAATAAAGTGTATGAGTCTTCTTGCACTTAGCCACCACCAAAGAACCCTTTGTGAGCTTCTATATTCCATCACCAAATTTGTTGTTGAAGCCTTCATCATCTAGCTTCCCAGTAGAGATCAAATTGAGGCGAATGTCGGGAACATGCCTCACATCTTTAAGCAACAACTTGCAACCCAAATTTGTTTCCAAGCAAACATCACCCATGCCAATAATCTTGGACAAACCTTCATTACCCATTCGAACAAAACCATAATCTCTTTCAGTGTAGGTAATGAAGAAATCAACTCGAGAAGTCACATGAAAAGAAGCACTGGAATCAATCACCCAATTGCTCTCTTGGCCCACAAAATTGATACAATCATCTTCACAAACAACCATGAGATCATCGGTAGTAACTGCCGTTGTGTCTTCTTGCTTCTTATCCACACTTTTGTCACGCCTTTTCTCCCTATTCTTGAGCTTTCGGCATTCCCGCTCCATGTGCCCTTTTTCATAGCAATAATAGCACTCAATGTCTTTCTTTGAAAAGAACCATCTTTTGATTTGTCACTGCTTTGATCACGACCGTGAGGAGTCTTACTCCTCCCCCTTGTTTTACTTCGGCCTCTCACAACAAATGCTTCTGAATGAGAGGAACCCGCTGATTTTCTTTTAGTTTCTTCATTCAACAGGCTACTAGTGACTTGGCCCATTGTGACAGCTCCATTGGGCACCGAATTACTAACGGTCACAACAAAGTCTCCCAACTTTCAGGTAAAGAATTAAGTAGCATCAAAACCTGCAACTCATCATCAAAAATAATTTTCATAGAAGCAAGTTGGTTAACAATACTCTTTATTTCATTCAAATATTCTGAAATGGGGCTGCCATCTTTATATTTTAAATTAACCAACTTATGAAACAGAAAAGCTTTATTTGTGGCTGATTTTCTATCATAAAGGCCTTCTAATTTTTTTCCATAAATCATGTGTTGAAGTTTCAGTAGCAACATGATGAAACACACTGTCATCAATCCATTGACGGATAACACCAACGGCTTTTCGATTAAACCTCTTCCACTCATCATCTTTCATACCTTCGGGTTTGCCACTATCACCCTTAATGGTCCATACAAATCTTTACAAAATAATAAGTCCTTCATTTTAGTTTTCCAAGTTATCCAATTGCTTCCATTGAAGCTAGACATACGACCCACATTCCCCTCAATTGATTTACACAAATAAATAAATCCCAATAAATCGTAGGCTCTGATACCAGTTGTTAGGGAAAATATATGATTTCTCACAAGTAAATCAATCAATGGGAATAAAAATTAATGCGGAAAAATTAAATCAGAAGCAACACAAGAATTTTTACGTGGTTCCATCAATGTGAGGTACATCCACGGGATCGAAATCCGATTCCACTATCAACCAAATAAGTTTCCAAACGATTACAAACGAGACACAAATAGTCTTACAAAACCACCCTTAGGTGAATTACAAATAATCACAAATAAACAAGAGGAAAGATCTCATAAAATAGATGAACCAAAATCTTCAGAAACCAAAGTTGTAGAAGACCCAAAATAATACTCCAAATCAACCCACACAAAGCAGCCGAATATTCACACCAACAGTAGCCGAAAATCAAGAATTGATTCCACCAAATTTTACCTAAGCACTATCTCACCAATCAATTGATCAAAAAGTGCTGCTGCTGCTTCACTCAACTTCAGGAAAAACAAATATAATTAGGCCACTGTTGTCTCTCTCCCAAAACAAAGCCATATATGTATATGTAAAATCTTGGATTTGTTTTATCAAACCCTAGTTGTTACCAAACTAAATTAGGTCTCCACAAATTAGATATAATATATAAAAATATATTATAACTAATACCAAATCAAATTAAACTCTTTAACCAAAACCAATTGGGTCTCAAACTCCAATAAGGAGGTATACCCAACAATTTAACATACCCTGTTCCACCAGTTACACAAACAATACCCTTATCATCCCCTTCCATCTCTCTCCCTCTCTCAATTGATGTGTATTTGAATATGTACACACAAACACACAAATATATATATATATATATATAACTTTTCTTTGCACTAGTACTCTATTTTGTATCTTTTATGCCTTATTTTATTCTTTGCAAAGACTAGTGTTTATGTGGACAATTATTGTCTGTGCCACCCTTTCTTGGGTGAATCTGCATCTCATCCAAAAATTACTGTCACCCAAACACATCATATAAATGGAAAATAAGAAAAATAGTAATAAATTGATGAATTGTAAGTGAATGTAAATGGGAATTGTGTTATTTTCACTAGGTCTATATATCATTTGCACTTTGTTAATTTTAATTTTAATTTTCTCATTTATCTGATACTTTTGAAATAACAACTCTACCCAAATCTGTTTGGATAGCTTAGTAGTAGTTTAAGTGTTTTGTCTTGAAAATTGAAATGAACCGTAAATCTAGATGCCCCAAGTTTGATTTTTTTTCTAATGTTATGATCAGTTTTAATTAATACGAATTGTGGATACACTGTCCCACGTCGCTCTATGAGAGATCACAGCTCCACTACATAAGTAGACTAACTCCCTTAGACTAATATGAAGCCTTTTAAAACCATGAGGGGTTAGCTGCTAGTTTTCGCCTAACTCTAAAGCCAACAATATCATGCTAGTCGGGGAGGGTTAGTTATTTCATTTGGCTTCGTCTATGGGAACTCCACCCTCAGGTAGGGTTAGCTGTTTCATTTGACTCCGTCTGTGGAAACTCTTTGCTCAGGCCGACTGTGGGAACTGCCTACTCTGCATAGATGGATCCAATGTGACCCTAGTTATAATTCCTCATTATATTATTTGGGTGTTTGTTAGATTTGTTATATGTTTGTGCCTATATGTTAGATTTTTATTATTTTCATGATATTATTTATATCATATCTCCTACCAATTACCCAAAATATATATATTTTTGTCAATTTCTCATAACTCTAGTGTTACAAATCACAAATTATAATGACAAAAAACAAATTACATCTCTGGATTGCCTTGGCAACCAAGCTTTGGGATGAATACTCAAATGCTCCTTAGCTATACAAATGCCAAATACAAAGGTGCTGTTTGGTAACACTTACGTTTTTAGTTTTCTGTTTATATTTACAAAAATTTTAAAAACTCAAATAAAAACTTGTTTGGTAAAATTTTTTATTTATAAATCAGTGGTCTTAGTTTATAAATTTGGCCAAAAAATGAAAACACAAAAAATGTGTTTCCGTTTTGAGTTTTTAGTTTTTTTTTTTTTTACCACCCAACACTAGCCACCACCCGCCACCATTTTCCACCACCGTCTTCCGCCACCACCACCTGCCACCACCACTCACCACTCACCCGCCACCACCAGCCACCACCCGCCACCACCACCCACCAGCCACCACTAGCCATCACCCACCTGCCACCCACTCGCCACCACCACCCACCCTTCGCCACCGCCACCACCACCACCATCACCACCGCCCATCACCCATCTGCCATCCACCCGCCACCACCCACTACCCGCCACTACCATCCACCGCCCGCCACCACCACCCGCCACTTACTTGCCAGCACCACTCACCACCCATCTGCCACCACCAGCCACCAATCACCACCAGCCACCCGCCATCTACCCGCCACCACCACCCATCATCCACCACCACCACCACCACCACCATCACCACCACCATCATCCACCACCCACCCACCCACCACCACCATCACCCACCACCCACTCGCTACCACCTACCACCCACCACCATCACCCACCCACCCACCTACCCACCACCACTACCACCCGCCACCTACTTGCCACCACCCACCGCTACCCACCTGCCACCACCACCCGCCGCCGCCACCACCACCACCCACTCGCTACCACCCACCACCCGCTACCTCCCACCACTTGTCACCGTCACCCACCGATCCACCATCACTACCCACCACCCATCCACCACCACCCACCACCATTCGCCATCCGCCACCGACCTGCCACCACCACCACCACCACCACCACCTACTCGCTGCCACCGTCACCCACCCACCACCACCACCCTTCACCTACCCGCCACCACCACCCACCCGCTACCACCCACCATCACCCGCCATCCGCCACCCACCTGCCACCACCACCCACCACCCACCACCCGCCACCACCACCACCCACTCGTTACCACCTACCACCCGCCACCGTCACCCATCCACCCACCACCACCACCCACCCGCCACCACCCACCACCACCAGCTACCCACCACCCACTGTCACCAATTTCCACTACCGTCTTCCGCCGCCACTTGTCACCACTTGCCATTTCTCACTTTTTTTTATATTTTTAAAATTTTTTAAACATTTTGTCAATTACCAAACGCGTTTGTAGTTTATGTTTTTCTAAAAATAAATAAAAAATAAACAAAAATCAGTTTATCAAATTTTTGTAAATATAAACTGGAAACGTAAACATTACCAAACACAACAAACAGTTGACACAACAAAGACAAAAAAATAAAAATAAAAATTTCATAGTTTACAACATTATAAACCTTAAAGATATTTTAAGAACTCCAGAGAAAGCCCTTCTCTTTGCAACATTGAATTGTTTCATCGTACATTTCTTCAAGTCTGTACTTATATTTGAACCCAGTATCCAATAGCTTCTTTGATGAGAAATCAGAACGTGTAAAACATTCAATTTTAATTTCTTTTAAGGAACTGCAGAAATAAATGGGGTGATGACTGAGATATGTTTTTTTTTTCTGACAAATGAAAATAACAAGACAAAAAATATGGGAAAAGTAAACAAAATTAGAGCTCACTCGAGTGTTGGTATTGGATATTCTAGGTATCTGGCCGATAAAAATTCAAACATCTTATCGATTGTTATGTCCAATGCCGAACACAAATACCTCCCTTTTGCATGAGGATATTCAAAAAGGAAGATAAGTGCACTGGCCACATCGTCTACATGCACCATTTGTATTTTACCAAGATACTTACAATTTTCTTTCTTCCCTGCATAGAATGAAATAAATAATTGTGAAGAATAAATTCTATATGACTTCAATTGACTATATCACCATAAGATTTGATGGCCCTCCTTAATTGTTTTCAAAAACTGCAGGGCTAAAATTATTTTATTTTTGAGCGAGCTAAGCTGATTCACGAAGGTAAGCAACAACTCAGGCTTCAACTTGAATCAGATAACTTTGATAATCTGAAATAGTTCTAGCAAAATTCAAGCAGAGGGCACGAGAATCAACACGTACCAAAGATCATTGCCATTGAAAAGTTTACTGAACTGGGCACACGAGGACAGATGAAGGGTCCATTGACAACGGTAGGAATTACAGTGACAAGATCCAATCCATGTTTTTCAGCAAACTCTAAAGCAGCCTTTTCAGTTAATGTCTTCGAGATCATGTATGAAACTCCATAAATCTTTACGGACCTAATATAGTCTATATCACTCCAATGATTCTCATCCAAAACATCTAAACCCTTGTCGTTAAACATAATGGTGGATGCGCTAGAAGTATATACGACTCGTTTCAGAGTCTTCGAATCAAGGCATGCCTTTAAAATGCCAAGAGTCCCATTGATTGCTCTTTGGATCTTGACTTCTTCAGGCCCTTTCTCCCCGTAATCAACCGGATGAGCCACATGGAAGACTCCAATGCAGCCTTGGATAGCTTCATCAAAACTGTCCGGCAGATCAAGATCTGCATTGAAAATTTGAAGCTTTTCTGATGCACATGGAAGGTTTGTGAGGTAGCTGAGGTCTTTCTTGCTATCTGGTCAGAAAACCATAGATGAAAAATGTCAAAAATTCAAGACATTGCACTAATTTGAAGTGAAAATAACAAAGACACATCCGAAGGAGTTTTAAAAACTGGTGGCCTTGTGAATTCGGCTTTATGACAGAGTAGTAAATGGGTACTACAAATTGGTGCTATGAAAGTGTTGCCCACAACTGAACATCTCAAGCATGTCACAACAACCCAAGCTGCCCAATCATGTTCTAGAAAAAGATACAGATTCTCACCATTTCGCAGATGCAATAAACATCTCCATTTCGTAGTGAATTTTTGAAATTTTTTTTTTTTATATTTTGATAATTTTTGTATTTGGTGAATTATTATTATTTTTTTTAATTCACAAATATTTTTTGTGCATCTAGATTGGGTACATTTAAGTAGTAAAAAAATTATTAAAATATGAACAAATTTCCTAAAGAGACAAAAATATTTATAAAAAATAAAAATAAAACTCAAAACAAAATTCCTCCAATTTTTTTGTCATTTTAACTCTTTTTCTCTAGTTGACTTATTCCAACAAGTGATACAAACAACAACAAAAATATTGCTTTCTATGTTCTTTCCAAATCAGCCAATCCAAACAAACTATAAATTTAAAGACTACACTGAAATTCAACACAATCTGATTGAAAACCCATGAAATTTACAGTCATATATACATACAAAACGATGAGTAGGGTTTGAGAGAGGCAAAGAGACATATTATTTACCTGGGTGGTTGGAAGATCTAATTGTAGTTCGAACCCTGTAACCATTTTCAAGTAGCTTCTTGATCAACCATGATGCTACATACCCTGTTCCACCTGTTACACAAACACTACCCTTATTATCATACCTTTCCATCTCTCTCTCTCTCTGTGGCTCTGATTGTATTGAAATATATAGGAGGTTAAATGCTTTGGTTGACAAAGATAACCAAATGATAGGGCTCTATGAAGTTTGTAAAAAAGTTGATTTTTTTGATTTTTTAAGGTTATTTTATCTTATGTGAATAAAGAATATAAGAAGTTATATGACTTACAATGAGTAAAAAGTTAAAAGTTGAATAAAAAGCTGCTTCCTAAAATATGGATCACTTGTTAATCATTCATTGAATGATAAATTTATGGGAAACACTATCCACCTTTTAAGAAGATGAAATAATTTTATATTTTTTTAAATTATAATTAAAAAAATATTATAATTAAATATAATTTGAGAGATAATTAAAAAATTTATGAATCATAATAATAAAAATTAATCACAATTAAAAAAATGACATAATTAAAAGTATATGGTACATCAGTTTTAAGAATGTATATGCCAGAATTTTTTTAAATTTATAAATTTTTTTTGTTATTGTATATTTATGGTTTAGGTTTTGTCTATTTATTAACTCATTAAGTATTGGATTAGTTTTTTTATTTGGATGTACTATTGGATTTGTAAATGGGTGAATAAATTTTAGGCTTTGTTTGGCAAGTTAGCAATTTTAATTGGTTATTTGACATTTTGACTATTTTAACTGGCTAAAAAGTTATGTTTAGAAAATTGATTGATTTGTTTTGTAATTGATTTGATGGTTGTGAGAAAAAAAATGATTATGAATTAAATGTGATATTTTATTTTTTTAATTATTTTAACTTATTTCATCTTTTAATGATCTATTTTAAATTAGATTAATACTTGAGACTCCCAAAATAGGTGACTCCCATGACCCTTAATTGATTGGTGACCACTCATTGTATATTTTTCCCCTCTCTCTCTCTCTCTTTCACAGGTGTGTAGGGGTCGTGGGGGTCATGATGAGATCTATAGCACATCTGTTAGATTGATTTTTTTTGGAGTAATTTTTTATAAAATAATTTTGGAGTAGTTTTTTGTTGATTAAATTTTTGGACAAACTTCACTTTATCCCCTTATGGTTTAGGCCATGTGCAGATTATCTCCCTAACTTTTGAATATCACTACATAATCCCCTGTGATTAATGGAGTCAAGTGCATAGTTAACATCGTTAATGGTAGACGTAAAAAGACTGATTTGCCCTTGTATATATATATATATATACTAGCCTATCACCCGTACTATGTACGGGATAATTATAGATATTTATATTTATTTTAGATTTTTTTTAATATATAAATTATGTTTTTTAATATTTTTTATAAAAATAATTTAACAATCTTATCACTAACCATAGTGTATGAGAGAAATTGAAAAGGATACTATAGTAACTATATACAGATTATATCTATAATTATTTGTATGAGTTAAATGTTGATCAGGGGATTTTGACTAAATCAATAAATGTAGGCATGTGGAAAGACATGTGAATTGAAAAAAGTTAATCAATGCCGATCAGGAAATTTTGATCAAATCAATAAATGCTGAGTTTTTTTTTTTTTTAAATAAAAAATTTAAAAAATTCATATTGGAATATTGAAGCTCCCACAGGCCTTGGGGTTAAAAATCCCCTTTTGCTTAATATATAGTATAGATATAGATAGATATGTTGGACTTTTCAAGAAATTTTTTTTATACTTGTTCTTAATGCATTAAAGTGTTATTATGATGGATAATAATCATATGTGTTGGGACTTTTCAAGGAATTCATATGTGTTGGATTTCAAAGAATTTTTTTTTATGCTTGTTCTTAATGCATTAAAGTGTTATTATGAGAGTAAGACTTGGGAGTTGGAAGAAGTTAATAAATGCTAAGATTTTTTTTTTTAAAATCAAAAAATCAGAAAATTTAAATTGAGAGATTGAAACTCCCATAAAATTTGGGGTTAAAAATTTCATTTTACTTAATATATAGTATAAATAGATAGATAGATAAATTGATTGATATATAGATATAGATTTTTTTTTATTTTTTTGAAAGATACATAGATATAGGTGAATCAATGAAGTTAACACCGAGCAAGGATCCTTTAGAGTTTTTTTTTTTAAAGTTTCTTAGAGTGATGCATTGTGTGGTTGAGATTTAATGACAAGTTACATCAATTTTTAATATTAAATCTCAACCACACAATATAACACTTTAAAAAATTTTAAAAAAAATACACTCTAAAAGATCCTTGCTGGTTAACACCACCACCTCACGACAAATCATCACAACGGACAAATCACAATAGCCAAAATCCACAATAACTTGTCTTTATAATCACAGCATGTGCACACAGAAAAGAGGAAAAAGCATGAAGACTACGCACATGTTTCCATTCCTAAATCTTAAACCAAGACAATTTAACCTCGTAAACCCCCAATGCACAAAACAAACCCCTTTTCGTATAACGTGTCTCGTCGTCTAAAAACCATTATCCACACATACACATACACACACAGAGCCCAGCCAACTCTCTGCCTCTGTCATTTCCTTTTCAAGGCCTCTGTTTCCCCCATCCCCCTGCCCTAATCTCTCTCTCTCTCTCTCTCTCTATATATATACATATATGCATACAAACAACTATAGGTATTGGTGGTGGTGATGGCGGTGACAATGCATGTGAAATCGGACTCGGAGGTGACGAGCATAGACGCGTCGTCGCCTCCGCGATCCCCACGGCGTCCGATGTACTACGTGTAGTCGCCGTCGCAGCACGATGTGGAGAAGATGTCTTACGGTTCGAGCCCCTTCGCTTCTCCGCACCACTACCACTGCTCTCCGATCCACCACTCTCGCGAGTCCTCCACCTCTCGCTTTTCCGCCTCCCTCAAGAACCCCGCCGCCTGGAAGCGGTTGCAGCGGCGTCACCACGACGGCGACGAGGAGGACGATGGTGGTGGTGATGATGATGATGAGGGGGATGGTGAGGGGGACGGTGGTCAGGTTATGAGGTTCTATGTGGTTTGCTTTCTGTTGTCGTTCGTGGCGCTGTTTACGATCTTCTCTTTGATTTTGTTGGCTGCTAGCTCTCCTTACAAGCCTAAAATCTTTGTCAAGGTCAGTTTTTTTTCGGTTCTAAACTGTTTTCTTTCCTACGAATCAACTCATTAGTGACTCGGAAGTCTTTTGAATGGACTCACCAGTGAATCACCAGTCACATTTTATTATTTATTTTTGGGGGTTAATTTCACTTTTATTTAGGCCTTGTTTGGAAAGACTAAATAAGTGTACTTTTTGTCTTTTTGGACAAAAAAATTGAGGTTGAAAATATGGATGTTTGGGTTACTTTTTTGACTTTTTATGGAAAAATGTGTAATAAAAAATTATGAAAATTGATTTTTAGAGCAAAATTTGAATTGGAAGTTGTGCAACCGTAATTGTTGACTTTTGATGAATAGTGTTAACTTTTTAATTTTTTAAATAACTTTTTAATTTTTTAGATTATTTCAAAGTATTCAAATTTAGCCTTAGTATTTAAATTGTTAACCAAAAGTGGTTGGCCTAACGGGGGTAACGATTACGGTCCGGAGGGTCGTTCCTTTCAAGTCTCACGTTCGGATCTCTTAATCAATAAATGAATATTTTGCGGGCCAGGACTGCAAGGTGTAAGCATGTTTCGGAAGGCGGAGTGGTATAGTTGTTTGGAAAAAATTTAAAAAAAAATTAAAAAATTAGAAAGTTACTAAAAAAAAGTTAAAAATCCTATCCTATTCAAGATAGCTTGTGGGAAGCCACTAGGGCCAAATAATTAAATTCAACTATCCAAAAATTTAAAAAGTGAAATGAGTGAAATTATCATTTTAATTTTATTATAATATTTTATTATACATTTTTTTCTAAAAAGTCAAAAAATTATTCCAAGCATAAATATTTTTTTTTACTTTTTTTATTCATCCACATACACAATGAAAGCTATCATCTAACCATGAGAGGAATGTTTAACAATAACAGACAGAGTATGATCAATCTTGTGCCTTATTTTGGACCAAAACAGTAACTTTTCAAACCTGTTTTTCCAGGACTTGCAGGCCCATTAGTGTGGCCTGCTAGCCACTATTGTGTATATCTGTATCACCCAAATAAAATCTCACTGCATACTCTACAGACAGTTGTATATCTATATGCTTTAACCTCGTTATCATCCCAAATGGCCGAGGGAACTCCGCAGTTAAGCGTGCTTGGACAAGAGTAGTATTAGGATGAATGACCCCCTAGGAAGCCTTTATGTTGCACCTTTTTTACCCTTTTTTTTCTTCTAGTACATTCCAAACAACCACTTAGCCTGAAGCGCATAAGCTGGCCCAGCATACCCTACATAAAATATATAAAAAAAAAAAAAAAAAAAATTTGTTACAAAATTTTCTATTATAAATTATCTTAAATTATGCAACCAAGATTTTACTTTACAAATCAATTAATTTGATGGATGTATAATTATATGTTAAATTATTCAAAATTTAAAATGAATTTTTTGAATCATCAAATTAGGCTAGTTTATTGTTGATTTATGCAATCGTGAACAAATTGAAATCGGACATTTAAGAACTGAATGGATGAAATTAATAATTTATTAATAAAATAAAAATGGACACAGATAGGGATAAAATGATTTTATTTTATTTTTTAAATTTTTTTTTGAGTTGGGATGGTGTGTGTTGTAGAGCATGGGGTTCCAGAACTTCGACATTCAGGCGGGAATGGATTAGACAGGAGTACCGACTGATATGTTGACTCTGAATTCAACGGTCAGGATTTTTTACGGAACCCGGCGACTTTCTTCGGAGTTCATGTGACATCTACTCCACTTGAGCTTCACTATTAGCAGCTCAAGCTTGCTACTGGATATGTAAGTCCATTTTCCACAATACATACACATACATATATATATATATATATATACGCATATATGCACATCACTAATGTCTTTTGTTCAAATTTCTAGTGCAATTTCACTTTCAATGATGAATCATTTATGAGTAAGGTACATGGTCTCGCTTTGCTCAGTTGGAGCTGAGTTGGTACTAATCAGGTTGGCCTGTCTCAAAACACTCATAAATCATGAAATTTCAAAAGTTTAAAAAATCTCTAGATTTGATGCAACAGTTTTGAATGTTTTTGGAAGAGAGAGAGAAGAATTTAGGGTTATTTCATTTTTATTCTTTGAACTGTCATCAATTTTTTAATTTCATCTTTAAACTATTGGTTTCATTTCATCTATTTGGTTCCTAAACTTTTAGTTGTCTGAATTAGTATATTAAAGCCTAATTTGATAGGTGAAATGGTCATTTCAAATTTTGAATGACTTAAATTATATAATTAAACACCTATTTTTTTAATTCACTATTTTGAAATGAGGCAAGGAGGAGCATATAGGAGTGTTTGGTTGTAAGATGCAAGTGTTCAATCTAGTGTATATAAGAAGATGGGTTTTTGGGTTATATTTTATGATTTTGGTTTTTGAAATTGTAAAATCACCTTTTTGACCTATTTTGAGAAGTAGGTTAAAAATTAATTTTTTAGCTTTTGTTGAATTTTTTTTAAAAATGTACAAAAAAAAATAGAGAAATGATTTGACTCAAAAAAGTCAAGGTGCTAACTTTTAACCCATATGCCAGAAGGGGCCTTTGTTCATTTGGTTAGGTTTTGACGGGTACAAGCCCACAAAGGCCATGGACCACACTACAAGCAAGTCCATCAATCGGAGCCCAATACATAACCCAGCTGGTGAAGTCCAGAACAGCTGGAATCCAACATGGCATAAAGAGCCAATGGCATTCAGACACATGGCAGGTGAAGGACGAGCCACATCAGCAAACAAAGATCTGCAAAGTTATTGCTACTGCACATCACCATTAATACAGCCCATCACAGCATTTATTACGACAACACCTCCCCGTCAGAACAGGACCCCCTTACCCTGAACAAGGTAAGTTACAGCATAGACTTTCGGCGAGGAGGGCAGGTCAGAAGAGACAGCGTAATGATTACCAAAGGATATAAGCAAACGTTGAAGACAAGAAGAAGGTTAAGCTTTCTATTTCTAAACTCTCCTTACATCCTACTTCTCCTTCTAACTTGCTCGTCGGAGGGTTCACTGGGGGACTACCCCGTTCCCCACTGGACTTGCTTGCAGGTAACCCGGTGGGCTTGATCAACTGGACGTGGACGTTGAAGAGCTTGGACAAGTCCGACCCATTCACTTGGACAAGTCCGACCCATTCACTTGGACAAACTATATCATCAGTTGGTGCCATCTGTGGGAAAGTATTTGCTCCACGCGCCAATTGTGTTCACTGTCGCCGGAGACCCAATCCCAATAACCTTTTCCTCCTACCCATCAAAGTGTATGGTCATGACTAGATCCATGGCTTCTCATAATAATGCTGCCGATCATTAGGCCGACCCCCCCATCCAAACAACCCACCGTAGTATTTCATTGAGCTTACCAACAGCATTAACCGCATGGTCGAACAAAACCAGGTCCTGATAAATGCCTTACTCCAAAGAAACCTCCCGATGTCTCCGCCACCACCTCCAAATATCCCACCCAACCAAGAAAGAGCCCCGAGCCATACTGTTCCGCAACCCTATCCACCCAACTTGGAAGGTTTGTAACCTCCTCTTCCTCCCCACATAAATCTACCACCTCCACCCCCACGCCCGTCGGTCTTGCTACCAGCCCCTGAAGGGGAAGCCAGCAGTGTCCAGCCCCCATTGACCGACCATGGTAACAACATTCCCCTCTGGGACGCTGAACTCCGAGCAATAAAGCTCCAACTCCAAGGGGTCATGCAGAACATTCAGCATAAACCCTCCACCACGGCAAGCTCGCCATTTGTTGCCTTCATCCGGGACAAACCTCTGCCCACCAAGTTCAAGATGCCCACCATAGACTCTTTTGACGGTACGACAGACCCAGTCGACCATCTGGAGACCTACCGAACCCTCATGATCCTCCATGCCTTCCCTGACGAGGTCATGTGTCGCGCCTTCCCTGTAACCTTGAAAGGGTCAACTCGATTGTGGTTCAGTCAGTTACCGGCAGACTCTATCTCCACTTTCCAACACCTCAGCGACTCCTTCCTTAGCCATTTCATTGGAGCCCAGCGCCAACGCCGCCCAGCAACCCAACTCCTCAACATCCGCTAGACCGAGGGGGAGTCGCTGCGCAGTTTCGTGACCCGCTTCAACACCGAAGCCCTGCAAGTAGCGGAAAACGATGACAAGGTCATCCTCACGGCTTTCATGGCTGGGCTACGATCATCCGATTTCCTCTTCTCCCTCTCAAAAAACCCCCCGACCTCCATGGCAGCCCTACTCTCCAAAGCCTAGAAATACATGAATGCTGAAGATTCACTAGCCGCTCGGCAGGATCCAATAACCAAAAACCCGACCCTCAGGGAAAAAAGAAAAGACCCAAAACCCAGAAACACCCAGTATAATAACCAAACACCCCACTATGCAGACCGACCCCCCTGCGCTAACCGGTCGGCACCAGCCCGACCGCCCGGTCGGTCCCATGGAACAAGTCCTTAACCAGATCCAACGGGATTACCCCCTCAAATGGCCCCTACCCTCACGGACCCCTTCGAATCTGAAAGACTAGTCCAAATATTGTCGTTTCCACCAGGACCATGGCCACAACACTGATGACTGCGTCAACCTCAAGGATCAGGTCGAGGCCTTAATACGTCAGGGACGTCTCAGCCGCTTCACGGACACCCGCCCACAGTAAAGGCAAAGAACCGAGCCCCTCAGAAACGACCGCCGGCGCACCCCACCCCGGCAGCCAGCTCCAACTAACCAAGGCCATGATCGCCCTCCACAACAGCCTCGGCCACCAGGTAATCCCCCTCCGCCAGTTGGCGAAATTCGAGTCATTTCAGGTGGCCTTGCCTGTGGCGGACCATCCCGCTCGGCTCAGAGGGCAGAGCTCAGAAAGATAAGGCAAGGCTCAGACAAAACCGTTGCCACGGTGGACCGACCCTCCAAACAATCCAAGCAGTGGACAGAGCTCGTCACCTTCACGGACGCCGACTGTACTGGCATCTGTTATCCTCACGATGACCCCTTCGTCATTTCGGCCCTCCTCTCCAACTATAAGGTCAGACGGGTTCTAATCGACAACGGCAGTTCTTCAGACATCATATTCCTCAACTGTTTCCGCCAGCTCAAGATTTGGGAGGAAAGCCTGTCGCCCTCTAAACCCCTTTGGTCGGTTTCACTGGCGACCGGGTAACCTCCATCGGCTCAATCGATCTCCCCATTACCATCGGTGAATACCTACGGCAGACAACGAAGTTGCTCACTTTCCTTGTGGTCGACTGTCCCTCTGCCTACAACATCATCCTTGGTCGCACCGCCCTCAACGCTTTCCAAGCTATCACTTCAACTTGCCACATTGCCATAAAGTTCCCTACCGACCTGGGTGTTGGGACAGTAAGGGGGGAGCAGACCGTAGCCAGGGAATGTTATGTCGCCTCACTCAAGGAAGTCAAGTTGAAGGAGGCCATGATCATTGAAGGACTTGACATACGAGATGAGGACGAGCTGGTCAGAGGGGAACCGGTGGAGGAGCTCGTCGAGATTCCCATCGATCCCACCAACCCAATGAAAACGGCCAAGATCGGGAGCCAACTATCCCCCTAAGCTAAGGCCGATCTTATTGCCCTTCTGACTGAACACAATGATGTATTTGCCTGGACTCACTCAGATATGCCCGGCATTGACCCCTCTTTCATAACTCACCGCCTCAGCATTGAACCCCATTTCTGACCTTACTGCCAGAAGCAGCGTATTTTTCATCCGGAGCGCAATACTCTTATAGCCGCAGAGGTTGACAAACTCCTTGAGGCCCAATTCATCAAAAACGTGGACTACCCCCAAATGGTTGTCAAACGTGGTCCTAGTCCGCAAGAACAATGGCAAATGGCGACTCTGTGTCGATTATTCTGACCTGAACCGAGCTTGCCCCAAAGACAGCTATCCTCTTCCCCGCATAGATTTGCTGGTCGACGCCACGGCCGGTCATCAAATGCTCAGCTTCATGGATGCTTTCTCTGGTTACAACCAAATCCTGATGCACCCGTCTGATCGGGAACATACATCCTTTATTACTGACCGAGGTAGCTACCACTACAGAGTGATGCCATTCAGATTCAAGAATGCTGGGGCCACCTAGCAACGGTTGGTTAATACCGTTTTCCATCACCAGATAGGTCGGAATATGGAGGTATATGTCGACGACATGCTGGTCAAGAGCAAACTCTCTGCAGACCATCTGACCGACCTGCGAGAAACCTTTGCCACCCTACGCAAGTACCAAATGAAGCTCAACCCAGAGAAGTGCGCCTTCGGCATAGGATCTGGGACGTTTTTGGGTTTTATGGTCAGTCAACGGGGCATTGAAGCTAACTCTGAAAAGATCAAGGCCTTGATCGAGATGCAGTCACCGAAAACGGTTAAGGAGGTCCAAAGACTCACTGGCCGAGTTGCAGCCCTCAACCGCTTCATTTCCCGCGCAACGAATAAGTGCCTACCATTCTTCAAAGTTCTTCGGCAAACTTTTGAATGGACGGCTGAATCCGAAGAGGCTTTTCAACAGTTGAAGCAGTGTATGGCCAATCCCCCCCTTCTTTCGCAAGCACTCACGGGCGAGCCCCTCTTCCTCTATCTAGCCGTATCAAGCACCGCTGTCAGTGCAGCTTTTATCAGGGAAGACGGCGCTGTCAGTGCAGCAAACCTACAACCAATACTTTTCTACGAAGTTCATGAACAGCTCACTTCAATTCTCATTCTCCTTCACATTGTCGTCATCATTCTTATGGTATCCAGGCAGTTTCTCCTTGCTTTTCTCTAGTATCCCTTTCTTGTCCTTTGTTTCGTTTCCGGGGGAGTTCCCATCTGCAGCACACTCGGGTGGAGGTGCTGCAGGACTGCCCTCTTCAGCTTTCTTGTGCTGACCGGGAAGCTTTTCTTTGATCTTCTCTAGAAAGCCTTTCTTCTCCTCTTGTTGTGTTGCTTCTGCATTCCCTACTTCATTGCAGTTCTCTAATGAACCAGATGTGTCTTTGTGCTCGTTGACTTGTTCTTCCTTTTCACTTGACATCTTTTTCTTAAGCTTCTCTTTTAGTCCCTTCTTTCTTTTCTTCTCTCCTCCTTTCTTGTCATCACTGGACTGAATCTTTTTCCAAGCAACAGGTTGATTGTGAAAAGACAAAGAAGATTAGTCAGCAAAACTTATAAGACAACTTAGCCAAAAAATTCAAACATGCACAAGATGCCACGTCTGGTGGAATTAGGCAATGTTATATCTCCTTTGTTACTCGGCTTATAAGCTAACTTATTGGCTTAAAAGAATAAGCTAGTGCTTAAAAAAACTAATTCGTTTGACATATTTTTAGCTTTTTTTGACTTTTCTAATGAATTTTTTGAGTGACTTTGTTTTTTTTGGAGAACAAGAATAGCCAAATGGCATTGGGCACGTTTGGTGTAAATTTTTAGATTAAAAACAGAATCTAAAATCTTTCCTCTCCTAGTTTCTAGATAATCAAAAATTTTATTTATTTTAAAGTTTATTTAAATTATTTTTACCTCATAGTTATAAATAGTAGTTGCAAGACATAGATTTTCAAAATTAAAAAGTTATAAACATCTCCAATAAACTGCACCAAACAGGGTCTATGAGTGGTGATTTTGGTTGGATGACTAGATTTATTGTAAGTTACCGAGCTGGAGTTGCTATGAGACCGGTGGAGCTCTTCCATAAGTGTGTGTTTCTCCTTCATTTTGTCAGTTTCAGACACTTGAACTGTCTCGAGTTCTATCATGGCTACATTCTCTCCAGGTTTCTCTTCTTTCTTTCCGAAGCAATCGAACATTCCACGGTCCATTGTTTCGACTGGAAGCTTTGTGACAGCCTCGCTCCCATGGCCTTGTGGGTGTGGTTCTGCCATCCTGTTAATCTCAACAAACAACAAAACAAAGCCAAAAAAAGGTGGATAATGACCTCACAATAGAAATAATTGCCTTATAGTTATGCTTGGAAGTTGGGGTGATCTTCTAAGTTGGAAAGAGTTAAGCTTATATAGGTGAAACTAATAGGAACATAAAGGACTAATCAAATTTGATTACAGAGTATGGTGTAAAAACAGAGATATGCTTCAATTGTATTGCGTGCAAACCTGTACGGATGACATTGGAGAGGGTTTTCTAGGACACCCCATGTCGGCTATTGGAATGAGAAAACTAGGAAAGGTCGGTGTGGACGGTTTGCACTAATCAAGAGCTGTGTGTTGTATAATGACTTGTGGGAATGTGTTTGGGATTTTAGCATGAGATAGGTCATTGTTATGTTTGATGCCAGTTTTCATCACTCATCAATTAAGGTTCATCTCATGTGATGCAATATTGTAAATGATGTGGTGGTAGACAATTCAATGTTGCCAGTACTGCAATTTTGTGCATTTTTCTGTGAATATATATATATATATATTGTTGTGTTGGTAGTATTTTTCTCGACATTATAGGAAAAACAGTGGACTGAGGGAACCTCCTTGGTGGAGCACTTGGAAGATTAAAAAGATGGAAACAAGTTGAAGGGAACAGAAGGGAAAGAATATCTAGGAGGAATGAAGCATGCATGCAGTGAAATTTGCAAGATGATGTTGCGTAGCTCAACTTCTTGATTGTGGTGGCAATGGATTCCTTAGGGACTGACAAGTACCGAGGTGTCTGTCCTTTGTACCAATCTTGGTATAGAATAGGATAGTAGAAATACTCAAATGCCAAAACATTTTGAACTGTTATTTAATTGTTCATCTAAAACTTCAAGCAAAAGAAGTATGTAGCCTCTAAGCATCATAAGAAAACATTTTAAGACTGCACTTGGATCTTAGATTAGTACAAGGATTTTAATACTAGATGATCATGTACTTTTACTAGCCTTTAAACCAGATCTGGTAGATCATTTTCAACCCATATCTGGTAGATCTGTGTGTTAAGATCCTCTTCTAATTCATTGACCAGCATTGAAGGGAGGAGAGAAAGGGATTTTACATCCCTGTTTTGAGTACAAATCTTTTTTTATTATTATTATTTAAACTTTTTATGTTTTTCAATTCATGGTGATTGAAACTTATCTTTAGTTGATCCTATTATAATTATGTCAATGAAATTAAGCCATCTTAAATTTTAGTTTTGTAATGTGTTTTTATGACCATCCATCAGTTGGTTTCTAATAGCTAGTGGCTATGGAGGGAGGGGGCGGTGTGTGATGGTGCATGGTGGCACCCGCTAGGAGAGAGAGGGGGGAGATGGTGAGAGAGGCATTTTTTTGTGGCCCCCACATTAACTGATAGGGTAGTGTCACATTAAACAACATAAAAATATAGTAAAAATACATAGGTCTCTTTGGTAGAGTTTTCTTAAATTAAAAGCTGATGATCAAAAAACAAAGTTAAAAGCACTCATTCCTTAACTTTCAAATAATTAACTCTTTTTAGCTTATTTGAGCTATTTTTGCATAATAAGCTATAAGCAAAAATTATACTAAACAGTCTGGTACAAATTCCTAAATTAGAATAAGTCATTCTAGTATTGTTGTTTATAGATTACTCTGCTTCAAGTGATGAATCAAGTATATACAAAGTATCTTTTATGCTGTATTTGGTTAGAAAATTTAAAAAGAAATTTAAAAAGGAAAAGATAAAAGGTAGGTAAAATATGAATAAAATATACTTACGTTTCACTCAGTTTCACACCTTTTTTCCCTTTCTCTTTTCAAATTTCATCCCAAATCCCTCAACCAAATACAACATCAAGTGATCTAATCTTTTGTTATATGAAATTTAATGTTGCAGAGAAAGAAAATAACAAAATTTCGACCAGAATGGCATGAGAATGAAATTCTTGAAAATGTAAGTCATCATGATGGACGTTTTGCTTTAAATCATTATATCAAAGAGCTATCGCATCATTATGCATTGTTTTTCTATACAATTTTATTCTTCATGATTTATCTTGTTTCAAAACAATTGTTGTTCTTGTCAAATATGCACATCTTTTAGTGAGGCCTAAAGAAATTGGCATCTATACCTCTGATCACTATATTCCACACTGCTGCTGTTATCAACAAAACACTTAACACAATTCCTAAGCAACCAAGGCACAAATTAGACCACCACATGGAACTCTTTGGCCTCGGCTTCTTTATCGCGATCCACATGAAACAGGGATAAGCATAAGTCAGAGGCAACGTGATTCCTCCAATAAGTGCTGCCAGGCTCGGTAAGAAAGGGAAAGCCATTGCTATGAAGTATGTCAATCCTCCAAAGAAGACTCGGATCCCGAACCGGAGCAACCTGGGGCATCGCCTCTTCTTCTTGATTGTGTACCGGAATTCCAAGTTGTCAAAAACCGGCATGGCGTAGATTTGGAATGAGCACAAGCAATTTATCAGTACCAGTAGGTAAATTAAGCCGACCACAAACTTCGATGTGCTTTGCCCGTGGAACTTTGAGAATGTGATCAACATTCCTCCATCAGCAGGTATCTGACATTGTTAAATTACACTGTTATCATTTAACACAATTTCACACATTTGCTTTGCAAAAACACCCAACCCAAAACACAAAAAATTTGTTTGAATTTTAGATTTGTGGAACGATTGGTGGGGAAAACGAGCCAGTGTGAACTCCCTTTTGAAGCTTTGTCACCCTTTTGAATATATTATATTTTTTTTCAAGTATCTTTTTTCTTTTTTCCTCCACTAATTTCTTCACAAATTTAATATTTAAACACAGCATAAACGAGTACGTGGATAAAAAAAAGAAGTGTTTCTTACCAAATTACCATAAGCCCAATATCCACCAATTGCAAGGGGAAATAAACACATTGAGATTAATATATATGACATTGTCACCCCTCTCCACATAGGCTCGCGCGATGGATGTTTTGAACTTGAAGGCATTGTCCCCTACATCAATAAACATTTGATTACTTAGCTTAGCACCGTGACAAGAAAACAGTAACATTTTTGCATGCAGTAATGTTAGGGATACAAAACTCAGTCACAGAAAAAGCACATATTTCATAGGTTGCACGAAATTTGGACTCGAACGAATCATTTACCTGTATTTCAAGCACAAGATTGTGACCTCTGAAAGCAAGAGCTATGATCCCAAGTGCAGTCAAGACACTGCGAGTTCTAGCTGTCTCTGATGATGCCGCCTTAGACGGGTCATGAGATGCACCGTCGGGCCTGTCCAAGGAGATGGACAAAGCCCATAGCAAAGTACAGTATCCAACGGCTGTAATTGCTCCGATCAGTGAGACCCCAGCAATGGAATTCAAGTTAGGAAAGAACTGGGCTACAAAAATGGCTAGGAATGTGAAAACTAAGAACCATTCTGCGCCGCTTGGTGTCCTTGCAATGCATGTCAGGCCATCCCCACATATGGTTTTGTAGAACAGCTCCATAGTCTTGGCCCCTGTGATTATTAACATGACACAGGTGCCCCCTGATAGATACATAACTGGAAATATGGCTAGCAATTTCCCGAATTTTGCACCTGAAATCATTGAGAATATATGAATAAAATGCTTGAACAAAGATAAAGTTCATGCATTGATATGTAATAGCTTGTCAATATGAATAAAACAACAAATCACAACCACATGCTGTCTAAATTTTCTAAGTTCATAGCATTTCTAATATTAAAACAACACAAAACACAATAAAAGACACGTACTTAATAGTTTAATATAGGTTGCATTGTGCTATTTTATACTATACCTTAATCGATTGATGTTTTTAATAAATAAAAAAAATGGAGTTTTTTTGATAAATTCACTTTCTAAGAGCTTTATTCCATCCAACCCATATTCTTTTTGACTATTCCATTAGGTCCTATTTGAGATAAGAAGACCAAAATACCCTTTTCATCTACTTATGTTCCATTTAGTTCACATTATTTTCTTATATTTCAATAAGTCCTATGGGTGACATAATTACCAAAATACCCCTAATGTGAATGTTCACACCGTCAATGTGAATGTTCATATCGTCAATGTGTAGTGGCCTGGCCCATGTTGATCCTCGTGGGTGCCGGAAAAAATTTGAGTCAGGCCAAGGCGGGCCCGGCCCATTAACAATGTGAATATTCACATTGACATGTTAACATTCACATTAATAGAAGTATAAAATTGGTCCGCGTCCCGTGGCGGCGCGAAACCCGCCCGCGGCCCATGAACGGCCCGGGCGCGGGCCCGATCCGGCCCGTTAACAATGTGAATATTCACATTGACATGTTAACATTCACATTGATAAGAATATAAAATTGGCCCGCGGCCCATGGGCGGCCAAAAGCCCGCCGGCGGCCCGGGGCGGGCTTGGTCCGGCCCGTTGACAATGTGAATATTCACATTGACATGTTAACATTCACATTGATAGGAGTGTAAAATTAGTCCGCGCCTCGTGGCTGCCCGAAACTCGCCCACGGCCCGTGGGCGGCCCGAGACGAACCCGGCCCGGCCTGTTGACAATGTGAATATTCACATTGACATGTTAACATTTATATTGATAAGAGTATAAAATTGGCCAGCGGCCTAGGGCGGGCCCGGCCCGGCCCGGCCCGTTGACAATGTGAATATTCACATTGACATGTTAACATTCACATTGATAGGAGTGTAAAATTAGCCCGTGCCTCGTGGCTACCCGAAACCCGCCCACGGCCCGTGGGCGGGCCTGGCTATTTTTTTTTAATTCTTTTTAATTTTTTCTACCAAAATTTTATTATTTTCCACAAAAAAAGACACTAGGCCTCGGCGCAGACCGGGCCTCGGACCGAGTCTTGAATGGGCCTTAATTAGGCCGATGGGCCGGGCCAGGCTTCAAAGTGATGGCCCAGGCCCTAGCCCTAGCCTAGGGTCTCGGCCCAGGCCCTAGCCTAGGGTCTCGGACCAGGCTCAAGCCTGGGTCCAAACGAGCCTTTCCCGGGCCGGGTCGGGCCGGCCCATGGGCAAAAAATTAGGCCCAGGCCCTAGCCCTGGCACAAGGGTATTCGAGCTTGGACGGGCCGATGGATCGAGCCTCGGGTCGGGCCGGTGGGCCTGGGCCTAGCCTCGAGCTTAGGTCGGGCTTGAGCGGGCCTGGCCATTTTTTTTAAATTCTTTTTAATTTTTTCTACCAAAATTTTATTATTTTCCACAAAAAAATTCATTGCGCCTCGGGCGGGCTGAGCCTCGGACCAAGCCTTGAACGGGCCTTAAGCGGGCCGATGGGCCGGGCCGAGCTTCAAAGTGATGACCTAAGCCTTAACCTAAGGTCTCGGACATGCTCGGGCCTAGACCCAAACGAGCCTGCCACAGGCTGTGGGCGGGCTTCGGGCAGCCCACGGGCCGCGGGCCAATTCTACATTCCTATCAATGTGCATTTTAACATGTCAATGTGAATATTCACATTGTCAACGGGCCGGGCCGGACCGGGCCTACCCCGGGCCGCAGGCAAGCTTCGGGCAGCGAGCAAATTTTACACTCCTATCAATGTTAATGTTAACATGTCAATGTGAATATTCACATTGTCACGGGTCGGGCCAAGCCCGCCTCGGGCTGTGGTCGGGCTTCGGGTCGTCCACGAGCTGCGGGCCAATTTTACACTCTTATCAATGTGAATGTTAACATGTCAATATGAATATTCATATTTTCAACGGGCCGGGTTGGTCCCGCCCTAAGCCGCTGGCCAATTTTATACTCTTATCAATGTGAATGTTAACATGTCAATGTGAATATTCACATTGTCAACAGGCCGGGCCGGGCCGGGCCCGCCCTGGGCTGCCCACGGGTCATGGGCGAGTTTCGGGCAGCCACGAGGTGCGGACTAATTTTACACTCCTATCAATGTGAATGTTAACATGTTAATGTGAATATTCACATTGTCAACGGGCCGGGCCGGGCCCGCCCCGGGCTGCGGGTCAATTTTATACTCTTATCAATGTGAATGTTAACATGTCAATGTGAATATTCACATTGTCAACGGGTCGAACCGGGCCTGCCCTGGGCCGCCCATGGGCCGCGGGCGGGTTTCGCGCTGCCACAGGACGCGGGCCAATTTTACACTCCTATCAATGTGAATGTTAACATGTTAATGTGAATATTCACATTGTTAACGGGGCGGGTCCGCCCCGGCTCGCCGGCAGGTTTCGGGCCGCCCACGGGCCAATTTTATATTCCTATCAATGTGAATTTTAAAATATGAATGGTCACATCATAAAATTGCTAACCGTTCAAAAAATATTTATAAGGGTATCAAAATTAAATATAAAGACATAAGTGTCGAAGAAAATAGTGTAAATCAAAAAAAGAATTTTATGGAATAAAACTATACATATATGAGACTAAATGGGTTAAAAAATTCCTTCATGGACTTCTTGGGTTAAAATACTTCTAAATAGGATTTATCAAAAAAAATCCCTTAAAAAAAATACATCTATAGTATTATAACTGGGGTTAATTTATTACAATTTACAATTGTCATGTAAATATAAATTAAGTCAATAAGAATTAATTTGTGTTAGATCTCGTCAATGAGAATTAATTTGAACAAACAAATTAGGACGAAATTGACATTTATGTACAAGTTCATTATTTATTTTCTAACTTTAACTTAAAAGAATAAATAAAATCATTATTTAGAAAGTGTTAGTTCAAAAATGGTTGTTGGTAGGTAGATGATTTTTTTTTTTGAAAAAAAAGTACAGAAACACTACACATAAATATTACACATGGCCAGAATAGTTTGTAATAAATTTGTATAAAATGCATTTTTGCTATGTTAAAAAAAAAAGCAAAAAATAAAAAAATAACTAACTAACTAACGTGAGGTGCGTAGTCCGACAATTTGACCAATTCCGAGTGATGCATTTTATTTTAATAAATTGGTTATTCGGCAAGAAAAGCTAACAAAACATATCAAACAATCAAGAAAAGGAAAAATTATGTGGTGGTTTTGCAGCAAAACTACATGGTACCCAACTTAATATTATTGATCGTGAGACCCAGTAATTTTTTATTTTTTTATTTTTTTTTTGTGTGTGTTGAGAAATTGCAAATATATGAGAAGAGTAACAAAATAATTGCATTATTAATGAGATTTTTTTTGTACAATTCTAATATACAGAAAGAGTTGTATCAAAGCACATGAATAAATATACACCATCTATATAGAGAGTTGTACTATCATAAAAATGTTTATTTTTTTTTACCACTGTTACACTGAAATCCAATTTTTTCTATTTCTTTTAAGATGTCATGAAATTACTTAACAAATGTGAAGTGACGTTGATCATTGCTCCTAAACCATCAAATAATATCTCAAAGAAAAGACACATAACATAAATCAATTTTAACGAGTTTTAAAATTTATTTTGATTCGTTATTTTTTAAGTTGATCTCAAACGAATTTTTATCGAGTCGAGTTTAAGTAGTTTGATATTTTATATAATTTCAAATTTATTGAACTACCATTGACTGTTTAAATTTAATTTAAAAACTTTAACAAATTTTAAAATATATCTAAACTTAATTTATTTTTTTAACAACAATGATATGTGATCCGAAAAATCGTAGCTCAAATGATTCAAAACACCCAAAATGATGTCGTTTTGAATATAAAACGACACTATTTTAATATATTTAAACCATTCGAGTCATAAAAATTTGAACCGCTAAACATTTATTTTTTTTTTTAATAAACCGAATGAACTTTTAAATAGCTAAGTCAAACTTGATTGTCTGATTTGTTTGTCACTGGTAAACGTAGGTAGACTTGTCAAACAAAGTCGGACTGAGAGACTTGACTGTTTGATTTGTTTGTCACTCGCAAACATAAGTAGACTTGTCCAACAGTCGGACTGAGAGAATCGTTTTTCATCAATTAGGATCCTCTCCTTCTCTATCCTTAACTTCTCATTTAGAACTCGTTTGGTAATTGATTTTTTTAATAATTTTTTAATTTTTTGACTAAAATATAATATTAAAAAATAGTATGTTTGAGATGACTTTTTAGCTTTTTACAAAAAGATATGCAAAAAGTAGAGAGAAAAAGAAATCTTTGATTTTTTGATATAGGTTGTTGACTTTTTGACTTTTTTGATAACTTTTTGACTTTTTAACTAAAAAAGTCACTTGCCAAACGAGGCCTTATAGGGTCATTAAGTCTATTTTTAGGCCTAATTTTGATGATTCGAACATTTCACATTTTAAGATTTATTGAGTATATTATACTTGAAAAAAATTAAATTGATCGAATATCAGAAAATATGTGATCGAAAAACTATTTATTAATTTTTTTTAAAAATAGTTTGTGGTTTGATGAACCGAATACGTAATTTTTGATATTTAATCAATTTAAATTTTTACAAATATGATATATTTAACAAATCTTAAAATATGAAGGATTCGAACTATTAAAATTGAGCTCAAAAGCGGACTAATGACCCAACAGATAACAAAACACGTGTCACTGGGTGATTGGCCTGAAATTAAAAAAAAACAAAAAAAAGGAAAAGCTGACCAGTGGGGGAGCCCCACGTCACTGGGGGTCAACCCCCCCTGGGTGTACCCAGCAAGGTTGAACAGATAAAATGTTAAGAAGAGAAGTTAAGAAGGGATCTTGATTCGTATACACATTATCTACATCTATGTATGAATGTCATGCTATTATGGTAGGGATACTGGGTCTAACCAAAGGCTGCAATTGCTAGGTGGAGGTATCTGCTGTAGCGAGTTCCAGGGGCAGACTCATGAAGATGAACAAGGACCCATATGGTGTACAGCTGCCACCCAAATGCCATTGACAAGCACACTATACCCCATAACCTGCATCCATCAAAATGGTGATCCCATTAACGCTTCGTTTGGTATTTGATTTTTGACTAAAATAATATAAAAATATTAAAATTAATTATATAATTCAATAAAATAAAACATTATATTTAAATCATAATTATTATATTTTTTCTTTTACAAGAATCAAAAAAATTTAAAAAGTCAAATCAAACTAGATAAAAAAAAAATCAGACTAAAAAAGTCTCAATACAAAAAAATCAACTAAAAAAGTTAATATCAAACGAAGACTAGTTGAATTAAACATACAGCTAAATTATATCAATATATAGATATATATATATATATTGTAATTTTATAACGTCTTGAGAAAAATAATTGAATTTGAAATTCTTAGCAATTATTTGTCAGAGTCGTTAATAATATGGACATTTTTAAATATAAAAAATAAAATAATAAAGTTTTAAACTATTTTGAATTAAGTAATTTGGCTTTATTTGAAAATATATTATTTTAGTAATTTTTTAGTTTTATGATTAAAATATGAGGTAAAAAAATTAATATATTTAGAATGATTTTTTAATTTTTTACGAAAAGATGTACAAAAAATAAAAAATAAATAATTTTTTTTTTAATTTTTTGACATAAATTACAAATTTTTTAATTTTTTTAATAACATTTTTACTTTTATATTAAAACAAACACATACCAAACGAGAAGTTTGTATAATAGAGCAGACCTTTGTATGATAGAGCAGATATATGTGTAACACTATCAATCTCGCAAGCATATGCTATTGAACTCTGTTAAATTCATTTAAGATAATAAAAAGAAAAAATAAAATTAAGTGATGCAACCCGTGCTCCGTCACTTCAAACTGAAGTCTATCTCTGTATCAGACCATTCTACCTCCTTGCAAAGCAACACCAAGTTTGGTTTAGTTTTCATAATTGTTTTTTCTTAAAAAATAAAAGTAATTTAATAAAAAAATATTATCAAAATTTTAAAATTCATTATCAGCACACAAAAAAAAAAAAAAAAGAATCAAAATGATGTTCTTTATTTTGTTTTATTTTTGTCAATCTAGTTTTTTATTTTTTTTAATAAAAATAAAATTCAAGAATATAAATCAAGATGTGAAATCTGTGTATGAATATGATAGATCATATATATATATATGGGGGAACATACCATCCAAGAGAAGTAAATGCAAGTGGAAGCAGAAGGGCTTGAACTCCAACTCCAGAACAGAGTACATGAAATGCAGAGGTCAATGCATTTCCATCTCTTGACTCTGTGATGGGTAACCAGGCTTCAAGTGGGTTGTTGTGCTTTGTTTCATGGCTTATTGAACCTCCCAAATTGGCTATCATGGTGGGGGCCTCTATGTCTCCGTCGTCGGGACTTGCCATGACAGTTGCAGTAGCAGTAGCAGTAGCAGGAATTAGTTGTATCATTTGCCTTTTTTCTTTTGTGGGTTTTGCAATTTGGTGCTGATTTGCAGCTTCTAATACACATACATCACCCACTTCTCCCATAGCTTCCCCTCCACCTACTTTCTTCTTCTTCTTCTCTCTCTCTCTCTCTCACGCACACTTGCGTAAGAGTTGTTATGATTGTATATATACAGTAAGAGTTGTTATGATTTTATAAATTGAATAATATAAAATTAAAAAAATGCTTCATACGTTTAAATTGTGACCTCTAGACCTCTAGAAGAGTTGTGACCTCTAGAAGAGCTCTAACCTGGGAGACCCATTGTGTGATTTGATATTTTGATCCTTGTTTTATTTTATTTTGTTTTGTTTTGTTTTTAAATTGTCACGTCACTAGTGCTCTTATTAGAGCTCTTAATCACCACTGATAAAATAATAGATAAATTATAAAGAAAAAATTGGTCTAAAATTCCTCTCTAATTTTTAGTAATGGAAGAAATTCATAATAATTTTTTTTGTAGTCTAAAGTCCCTCACCCACACTCATACATAACACCAACTCTCTCATTCTCTCTCTTCTTTCTTCTCGCACCAAACAACCCATCTCTCTCTCTCTCAATCCAGAGTTTGATATAGAAACATAACAATCCACAACTTCCTCATGATCTCTCACACCACAAAGCATCTGGCTTTCATCATTTTCCTTAATCGCATAATCATCTTGGCATCGATCTATCACAAAATCCGATCCACTTCGATCCGAATTATCACCATCTTCAATCTAATCACCATCACCATTATCATTCAAATCTGCGGTGGCGTTGGACTTGTGAGAGTAGTGGCGAAGAAGGTAGTAGGGATCGATCTTTGGTTTAAAAATATCGAAGATGAATAGCTCGAGTTTACTCATGAGAGACACATCGTTCTTCTTATTCTCCTTCAATCTCAACAAACTTAGGGTTTTGAGAGTTACAAATTTCGCCAAAGAGCTTAGGGAGAGCAGTGGTTGAGATAGAGGTGGGGCTGATCTTGAGCCTATGGGCGCCGAACCTGAGGAAGTTGCTTCCGCCGCTGAATCTGATGATGCTTCAAAGAGATAGAAATGGTGATGATCGGTTTCGGAACTCCATGATCGAAAAGAATATCTCAGATCTTGGTTTCTACTACCACTCAAATCTTGATCTCATATCTCACATGTTTCTAAAAATGTGAGAGAGAGATAGAGAGATAGATAGAGGGATTTTTGGTGCTCTATTCTAGTGGCTTGATCTCTGGTTTAGTGCAGGTACTACTAATTCTAAAGATGCAAATTAGGGAAAATTTCTGTGGTTTGGTTAAATAATTTTCTCTGGTTTAAAATTGTGAACAAATACAAAAAAATTTATACTAAAATTTCTCTGGTTTGATTAAAATAATTTTCTCTTATTTAAAATCATTGTGCTAAAATTTCTCTGGTTTGTTTAAAAGATTTAGTCTTTGGAAGCTGAAGTTCTCTAATTTGTGAAAGATTCAAGGGTTTTTGATTTTGATATTAGTCCAGAGATCCACAACATTATTTTGTGAACAAACAAAGGTTTTTTGAATTTGTTGAGACTTTTTGATGTCAAATTCAGGCTTTTAGTTGCCAATTTCACTTTGAACTAGGGTTTTACTGTCGTATGTACACATATACATATATGTATACATTTGTTATCTCCGTGTGATTCATGGAAAGTTGTAATTCTGATGTGTGTTGATGTATGTCTGTTGGAGAAAATGATTTGTTTGCTAGACTGGTGAGAAAATGTAAGAAAATTGAGGCAAATTAAGCACTGAAATGAAAGAATCACATCCTAATTACCCAACATATAGTCCAGAGAAAATTGATCAAAATGAAAATGATGGTTGTTCAATTTTCTCTAGATATAGAACTTGTTAGTATTTTGTTTTGATCAATTTTCTCTGGGTAATTTTATATACCCTGTTTAATTTTCTCTGTGTGGTTGTTCAATTTTCTCTAGATGTGAAACTTGTTAGTATTTTGTTCTGATCAAATTTCTCTGGGTAATTTTCTCTGAATTTCTCTAGTTTGAACTCAGAGAAATTTCAATTTTCTTTAGGTAATTTTCTTTGCCCTGTTTAATATTCTCCGTGTTGTTCAATTTTCTTTGGTTTGAACTCAGAGAAATTATTTGGGAAGTCTAGAATTTCTCTGAATAGTATTTCTCTAGAAAGAATCACTGGATTAAAATTTCTCTGAATCAATATTGAGGGACCTTAGACATTATGAAAATAGTGAATGTCTTTTATGACATAAAATCTTAATATTAGGGACTCTAAAAAAAAACCCCAATTATAAATACATTATGGACATTCGATTAAAATATAAACTATTTCTTCTAGTTCTGAAAATTACATCATACCTTTTAAAATTTGTATTTTTATAATAAATAATTTCTTTTTATTAATAAATTATCAAATTAATTAACAGTTTTTAATAATGTTAGAAATTTGTTTTAATTAATAATTCAAATAATTTAATTATTTTATAGGAGAGCAGTTAGAAATTTCATTTTTCAGTTGATGTTGTTAAATAAAAAAATTTGATAGAAAAGGTATTTGTAATTTTCAAATTATATGAGCAATTTATATTTTAAGAAAATCTTAAAATGAAGGGGTGTATTTATAATTTATCCAAAATAGAAATAATTAAACCACAATGCACTCAATTATAAAAATACATTTTATTATTTGTATAATTTTTATAGTTAACAGATTAGAATGTGTGAATTTCTAGGTAAGAAAATTAAACTAATAAATTTATATTATTATATAAACAAAAATATCATTGAGTGTTTGAGTTTCAAAAGTGTCAATACAGATTTATCAATTTTTGAATTTAAAAAATATTAAAATAAACATGTTATTGAATTATTAGTTATTTAATTAATATAGTAATATATTTAACATTTAATCTTACTTTCTTTAAAACATTGGTGATTTGATCAATATGATGGTATATTTTTGACATTTCGTTTAAAACATTTCATATATATGGCAGCTAAGTAAAACATTTACATTTCAAAATGTCAAAAAAAAAAAAAAAAAAAGGTGCCATTATTGAGTCACTAATGAATAAGATAATATTTAAAAAATTCCTCTAACTCATGCTCATTTCAAAAATTTAATTTAATTTTAAAAGCTACATCTATCTATCTATTTAAATTTAGCCCGTAAAAATATCTTGACCAAGATATCTTCTAAAAAAAATTTAGCATAGCACATGATAGTTATCATCTAAACACCAATATATCTTTAATTAAAACAAAAAAAAAAAAAAAAAAAAAAAAAAGATGCATGAATTATTATAACTAAAATGCTAATATTAAAGTCAAACCACACTTGAATTGAAATTTTTTTAAATAAAAAGTCCAAAATGCAATTTTAGTTATATGAATTTGAAATCTTTAAAAAAAATATTAGTCTAAAATGAAATTTTAATAATATTACAGTAATGGATGTGGCATATTACATAACACTAACTATATATATATAGAGTAGTGATTGGTAGCTCGAAACCTGAGGCTCGAATTTGGCTCGAGGGTCAAAACGACGTCGTTTTGACCCTGTTTTTTTTTTTTTTTTTTTTCTTTTCTTTTTCTTTCTTTTCGACTTCATCTTCTCTAATTTTTTTTTTTTGCAGAAGAAGAAAACCAGGAAGGGAGAGAGGAGGAGGGAGGGAGGGAGGGAGGGAGGAGGAGGAGGGAGGAGGGACTAGAGGGGGCCATTAAAATGGCGGTGGAGGCGAGGCTGCTGCGGCGGAGGCGAGAGGCGAGGCTGCTGCGACGATCGGCGAGGCGGTGGCGGTGGACGGCGGGGCTGGGCAGACGACCTGGGCTGGCCACGGCGGGGCTGGGCTGCGACGAGGACGACCCACTGCGGCTGCGATCCCTTCTCTTCTCTCCCTCCCTTCTCTTCTTCCTTCCTTCCTCCTCTGTTTCCTCTCTTCTCTCCCTCTTTCTCGATTCGAGCCATTCGAGCCTCGTAGCATTCGAGCTACGAGGCATTACTCATATATATATGTATGTGTGTGTGTGTCATATAGAGCCTATAAGAGGGTTTAGTTAATACAGCAATAATAAAGAGCTCTAATTAGGAAGCTCTAATTAGAGCTCTCATAATGTGACAGCCAAAAAAATAAATAAATAAAGACACACACGCAACGCATCACATCATAAGTGAGATTCACTTGTTTAGAGCTCTCTTAGAGCTCTAAAACATTTTTCATAGTTAATATCATGTAAAATATCACATCATAATGTATCAAAATATATTCATGAGTTATTGAACTTTTCTGAATATTTTTAAAATAATTAAATAAATATTTGAATTTTAAAGTTATCTGTTACCGGAATCTTGTGTGAATATTATAGAACCCTCTGAACAAATTTTCTTAATTTTTTTTTAATTATTATTGAACAACTAAAATCATATGAATAGTTCACAAGTAATCTGATCAGGCATATATGATTGTCCAATCAATTAAAATTTTTATATAAATAATTTACTTTAAGTGTCTTATTATGAGGGTGTTTACTATAGTTTAAATGAGTCGTTTCATTTTATTTTAGTTCGAGAGTTTGTATTAAATTATTTATTACAATTTGTACTTACAATTTATTAAGGCCTTGTTTGGGGAATACCAAATAATCCAAATAGTCAAAAAGTTACTCAAAAAGTTAAAAAGTTAACACTATTCACCAAAAGTCAACAATTACGGCTGCACAACTCCTAATTCAAATTTTCCTCTAAAAACCAATTTTCACAATTTATTATTACACATTTTTCCATAAAAAGTCAAAAAGTTAACCCATACATCCATATTTTCAACCTCAATTTTTTAGTCAAAAAAGACAAAAAGTACACTTATTTAGTCTTCCCAAACAAGGCCTAAGTATCTTATGGTGGATGCTTTGTGTCATTCACTGCACTCAAATGGGATGACTAACGATATGCGTAACAGTATGACTCGAGCACTATGACGTTGTCCACATGATACTATGCTATCCTATGCTATGGTAGGTGGTGGAATCCATGTGTTCCGTGTTTCCTCCTCCATCCAAGGACTTCCTTGGCTCCTAAAAACTTTGCAACTTTTTTAAAATGGTGGTCTTCTGTGTATTAATTAATAAATTAATATTAGTTAGGATATTATTATTAATTTTATTTATTATATAAATTATAAATATAAAAAATTTCTTAAATTATATTATATCATTAATTAATATATTAATTCGTGTATATAGCATTATTTTTACAGTAAAGCACTATGACTGACTTCCATGTGATGAATATGAATAGAGGGTGGCTTCCCTCTAGACTGAAGGATATTATTGGATTTGTGAGGGTCTATTACAGGTTCCGTTTTAATAATCTGAATCGTTAATGTGTAAAACTCGTCGAGTACTATATGTTTGTAAAAAAATCACATTGATCGGATATCGATAGTTACGTGATCAAATTAGTTTTATATTAAAAAAAATAGATAGTGAAAAAATAAACGGTTGATAAAAATCTGATCTAATGAGATAACTATCAATATCCAATCAACGTAATTTTTTACAGGCATATAGTACTCGACGAGTTTCTACACATTGAGTAATTTAGATTATTAAAACAAGACCTATAATAAACCTCCACTAATCTAACAATACCTTCTAATTCGATCATGAATTAGAGGAAAGCCTAGCCCATATATATACCTCCACTGGGACAATAATGTCCCTTATTTCAAAGGTGTTTGGAATCAAATATTTTAGTTGAGAAAATTAATAAAATATCTTTCGTCAACTTTTGGTAGTACGACAACTTTAATATATATATTCTTATTAATTAAAATCTCTTAATAATATTATTAGAATAATTTTAACTCATTATAAAGAAATTAAATTTTAAAATTTTAGGATTTAGAATTTTAGAGTCTGTGAAGTGAAATTTTTTTATGAAACTGTTAAAAGCCCTCAACTATTATGAAAATGTTATATGTCTTTTATCTTATAAAATTTTAATATCAAAAATTTTAAACTAAAAATCCTTTAGTTAAAACATCATTATAAATTGTTAAATTATTATTTATTATTTTTTGTATATTTTTTCATAAAATATTAAAAAATTACAAAAAAAAATTAATATCCAAACAAGTCTTAAATTGAGAAAACTCTATTCATATAGAAAGCAATTGTGTTACACGAGCTTTTCCCCATAAAATAAGATACAAATATGAGATAAAAGATGAGTCCCACTCATAGTAGATTTCACATGTGAATTCATTTTTTATATTAAATCCGTGTCATATTGTAAAAATTATTTGTACATTTAATTGATTTTATAAAAAAATTATATAATAATTATCATAAGAATAATATGACAATATCATCTTTTTTTAAATAAAATTTATTTTGATTATTTTATTTTAAAATGAAAAGTTGAGCAGTCACATCAATTTTTTTTTTTTTCCATATATCTTTACTTTTAGTTTGCTTTTTATAGTGCCTGAAATTGTTTTCAGCATATTGGAAGTGCTCCAATATCATTTGTTGGTGCACCCAGTGCTATGTGACACCAGTTATTATTTTCATATACACATGTATAACGTAATAATATCAATGCATTCTCCTTATTTACCACACACACAAAAAAATAATAATAATATCAATAATAATATTTTATACAAATATAATCTGAGAAGACAAAATTATATTCATATTTGATTGTATCTCTGTCTTCTCTTTCAGCTTTCTTGTAATTATTTAATAGAACTCAAAACATACACATTACAACACTAAGTCCAGGAAATCAAATAATTAATCAAAAAATTGGAGAAAACATAAAAATAAAAAATAAAAAAACTCTTTGCATAGACTAAGCAACATAAATTGGAATAAAATAAATTAGTCAACTTACGCTGTGTTTGGTTAGGAGATTTGAAGAGGGATTTGGAAAGGGAAAGGAAAAAGTATGGTGAAATGTGAATAAAATATACCTACATTTTACATAGTTTCACATACCTTTTCTCTTTCTCTTTCCAAATCCCTTCCCAAATCCTCTAACCAAACACAACATTAGTTTAGACTCTACCAAATTTGAGAAGTAAATTTTTTATACTTAGAAAGGAGGAGAAGAAGCACATGCACAATGACAGAGAGGCAAAAAAATTTATTTTTATTTTTTATATTCCTATTTAATTGAATCTGTCATTAAGCCTCTTGTAGTTACATGTCCATGATACTCAAACCACATACATACTAAAACAACCCTCTGAATTTAGAAAATCAAATAACTAATCAAAATATCTAAAAACATAAATTCCTAAAACATAATATAACTCTTGAATAATCTAACTAAACAAATATAAATTAGAACCCAAGTTTGATTTATAATTTTTAACATCAATTTCAATGCTAAATTTTTCGTTGTCTCCCACCTAAAAAAAACAAAAAAAAAAAAAGCAAAGAAAAGAAGTCGTCTGGTCAAAGTGTTTCTAGATTGTGGAGACCACACATGTTGGTTTTCTTTAAATTATTTTCTTTAATAAAGGCTGTCTGCTTAGGAGTGGAAAGAAGCTTCTTGCTGATTTCCATTTTCTCGTGTGTGTGTGAATTCTGATTCCCTTGCCAACAAAGGGTTGGTTTTGTAATATCCCTCACATTGTCTTAACCATACTCATATGCATTTATATGCTTTGTCTTGTTATGATTGCATTTCAGACCTTATCCTTGTGTTGCTTAAGTGCTGTTTGCATGCTTTGCTTCTTGTTCGGTGCGAGTAGTCAGCCTAGGCCAACCAAACCGAGGTCACCTTAAGCCTAGAATTGCCTTAGAACCCCTTTGATAGACCTCCACATTCATCCTGGCATACTGGCCGAGATGTCATTATCTTGGCCGAGGTGTTCATCGCCAAGGCCGAGATGTGTATTATCTAGGCCGAGATGTTACCCTTGAACCCGAGTGATCTTGCCCTAGACTGGTACGACCTAGACCGAGGTGTGGCACACCTAGGCCGAGGTGTGGCACAGCTGGGCCAAGTGTTGTCCTTTCTGGCCGAGGTCATTGTTCCCTTGCTTGCCGAAGTCTTGTTGTTAGCCGATGTCATTGCTCGCCGGAGTCCCTTGCCGCCTAGCTTGTTGAGCACGCCTTGTCTTAGTCTTGTCTTTTCAATCAGTCACCTTTTCGAGTTGAGCCAACCAACCACTGCCACGTGTCCGAGCTGAGGGTTTAGACAGCCGGCAGACCTAGAAACAAATCATTTTGTCTCAAATCTTTGTTCTTGAGGAGAGAGAAGCTCTAAGAGAAGAAGGAGGAGTTCTAGAGTGAGAAGTGGATTAGCAAGCTTGATTCTTAGAGTTCAAACCGTTAGATCCTTGATTTGAGGTTAGAATCTTGATTTACTCTTGTTATTCTTCTTGATCATCTAGCCGCATTGCACGATCGAACCTGTTTTGCATGTCATGCATTGATTTAAAGTTGGTTCTAGAAAGAGAAAGCTAGTGTTCATAAGTTCTTGAAGGGAAAGCCTCGTTTGATCCGAAAGTTTGCAACAAGATACATGCTTTTGTGTTTGTTTTCGTAAGATCTTCTAGTATGGGTATCCAGGTCCATGTTTTCAAATTCATAGCATGAAATCTCAGGTTTTACAATGATGAGTATGATCTTTGCATTCATTTTCTTCATGATCTTCATGTTCATGTTCCTTATGTTCTTGAGCAGAGGGAAAACCCAGATTTTTCCCGACTTCATTTTTCTTGGAGGACCACACCTCGGCGAGAAGGTGTGGGACCTCGGCCAAGACCTGGTTAGTGCCCAGCATGATTCCCCGAGATGAGAAACCGTGTTTGTTTTGGCTTGACCTAGTTCTTGGAGAACGCCGAGGTCATTTTGTGTGCATGTGAAGCTTGTTTGGAAGTGCATTCAACAGACTTTTGCCATGTGTTTGTAGGACTTGGACTTGCCTTGACCCCGACGTTTGAAGAACTATGTGAGTGGTATTTTAATAAAGATATGTTATAAAGCTTTGATAAAACCTTGTTTTGCTTTGTTCGGATATTACTTACAAGCATGAATGATCATCCCTATTTTGCGTATCAAGTCCTTAGTGTCCGGGGACTATAATGCAACGACACCATTGTTTAGAGATCTCTCTTGTCTTGTCTTGCCTTGCCACTGACGGTTCTACCGCGTGGGTTTGTTTGTCCGGAATGTCATCTCTTGTATTATAATGATGTTAGTAAGCATCCCTTGAAGCTTCGAAAGATTTGATAGATGGACTTAATTTATTCCTTGTATTGCTTTGTTAAAAGATCTCGGATATCATTCATGTAAACCCCTTTATTATTTATGCCATTCACTGAGTATCCAAGCTCACCCTCTCTATATATATGTAGGTGATGAGCAAGACGGCGGCGACGCCTAGATGTGTTTGCCGACGTGTTTTGGATTGTGTTTTGCAACATCTTGAAGATTATGCTTCTTAGTTATTTCCATTGTATTTTGTATTTGATGGCCGAGAAGCCTTTTGGTCAAGATGTATTTTGTACTCCAATTGTTGTATTAAAGCTATGTAATGATGTATGACATTTCATCCAACTTATGCACTGCTCTCATGGATTACTTAGCCTTGTTTTATTTCTTCCGCATTTGTAAGCCCCATATGTATACTCTGATTTGCGTGTGAATTCTTGTAAGTGGCCTTTGGTAATCTCAGATTACTGGCCATCATGGCACCATTCTACTAGGGGCGGAATGGGGTCGTGACAGATTGGTATCAGAGCACAAGTTCCTCATAGAACGTTATTCACACACTTTGAGTCCTAAAGAGCGTAGGATTTCCCTTAGAAAGATGTTAGGATTGCACCATGTTGCTTGCTGCTTGACAATATGTGCATCATCTCGGCATAACTGCTTGTTGCTTGCATACATATCTTATTGCTCATTTCGTTTTAAAGTCACATTTTGCATACTCATAGCACGATGAGGAGAGGAAGACCACCAGTTGGCCGAGATCAATCAGAAGACCGATTGGACCGATTAGAAAGATTAGTTGAAGGTTTAACTCGGGAGTTGAGACAAGTGAGACAACAGAATGCTAGTGCTACATCTACCCATGCCGAACAGACGAATGGCCGACATACAGTTCCGCCTCCACCTCCTCCAGTGCCTCAAGCGCCCCCACAGCCAGCTTTGTATGGGGATGGAACTATGACTTTGATTAAGGAGTTCAAGAAGATGAACCCGCCGAGGTTTCAAGGGGGCATAGAGCCGATGAAAGCCGAAGCGTGGGTTTTAGGAATGGAGAAGCTGTTTGAGATTTTCCCCAGCACCGATGCACAGAAGGTGGCATTGGCCGCATTTACATTGGACGACGACGCCCGAAGATGGTGGATGATGACCCGAGAAGGAAATCCTGACTTAACTTGGGCCAGATTCTTGGAGCTGTTTTACAACAAGCATTTTCCCCTTAGTGTCCGAGATCGCAAGACCACGGAGTTTCAGACTCTGACACAAGGAAACAAGACAGTAGCAGAATACGACCGTGCTTTCACCGAATTGGCGAGGTACGCGCCTCATATGGTCAGTGATGAATATAGGAAAGCTAGAAAGTTTGAAAGCGGATTGCGTGGACCGATACAGGATAGAGTCAACATGCTCAACATGCCGACTTATGCCGGAGTCTTGGACAAGGCTATTCTTGCAGAAGCAAACTTGAACCGATATCAGAATGTGGGAGAGAATCAGAGGAAGAGGCAGAATTATGATAACCGCCGAGTTCCGTTTAACGCTAAGAAGAAAGCAAATGTGGGCAGCACCAGCAACTCGAACCAGGAAGGTAATGCTAAACCGATGTGTGCAAGTTGTGGGAAGCCGCATTCCGGGGTTTGCCGTTGGGCGTCAGGCGCCTGTTTTCAATGTGGAGAAATGGGTCATCGTGTGAGAGACTGTCCGAAGTCAAGGACTGATGATGGTAAGAAAAATGGAAGCACCTCGGGCTCTGCACAGGGAAGTAACGTCGGAAGGGCACAGATGAGGCAGGGCAGGGTTTTCGCGCTAGTGCCAGGAGACACCCAGAATGCTGAGACAGTAGTGTCAGTTATACTCCCAATCTGCTCTCAAGATGCATACATATTGATTGATTCGGGTTCTACGCATTCATTTATATCTGCTAAATTTGCCGAGAAGTTGAATAGAGAACCAGAACCCCTTGATTACGTGTTATGTGTATCTGCTCCATCTGGGAGAACTATGATTGTTGCATCTATCTATAGGGCGTGTGTTGTCGTGGTTGAGGGTGTAGAATTATTAGTTGATTTGATGCCATTAAACATGACCCACTTTGACGTCATATTAGGAATGGACTGGTTAGTAATGAATCATGCATCTATTAATTGTGTTTCGAAGAATGTCACGTTGAGACCCCCAAACCAAGCCGAGGTTATTTTCCAGGGTAAAGGGGTAGTGTCCCCACCTTACTTGATTTCGTCCACTAAGGCCTATAAGCTAATTCAGAAAGGGTGCCATGGGTACTTGTGTAGTATACTGAGTGATCCGAATGGAAATGTTAGTTTAGCCGATATCCCAGTTGTCAATGAATTCCCCGACGTCTTTCCAAATGAATTGCCTGGCCACTTAGTCGATAGAGAAATAGAGTTTACTGTGGACGTCATGTCGGGAACACAGCCGATCTCCAAAACACCTTATAGAATGGCCCCAGCCGAACTTAAGGAATTGAAAGTGCAACTACAAGAATTGTTGGATAAGGGTTTCGTTAGGCCGAGCACTTCACCGTGGGGAGCACCAGTCCTGTTTGTTAAGAAAAAGGATGGCACACTTCGTCTTTGCATTGATTACAGAGAACTTAACAAAGTAACCATTAAGAATAAGTACCCGTTGCCTAGGATTGATGATTTGCTAGATCAACTACAAGGAGCACGAGTCTTTTCTAAGATTGACCTTAGGTCGGGCTACCATCAGCTGAAAGTTAAAGCCGAGGATGTTGAGAAGACTGCTTTTCGGACAAGGTATGGCCACTACGAATTTTTGGTAATGCCTTTTGGAGTAACCAATGCGCCTGCAGCATTCATGGATCTGATGAACAGAGTCTTTAAGCCCTATCTAGATGAGTTCGTGGTTGTTTTCATTGACGACATATTGATCTACTCCAAGAGTACAATCGAGCATGAGAGTCATTTGAGACTTGCCTTACAGACCTTGAGGGACAGGAAGTTGTATGCTAAGCTGAGTAAGTGTGAGTTTTGGCTTTCTAGCATTTCGTTTTTGGGGCACGTGATTGATGAAGAGGGTATCTCAGTTGATCCCAGTAAGATCGAAGCCGTGGTAAACTGGCCGACGCCGACCAACGTGTCCGAGGTTCGTAGTTTTCTGGGTTTGGCAGGTTATTACAGAAAGTTTGTACAGGACTTCTCAAGGATTGCAGTACCATTGACACAGTTAACTCAGAAGGGAGTGACATATGAATGGACCGAAGATAGAGAGACAGCCTTCCAAGAGTTGAAGACGAGGCTAGTTACAGCACCAGTTCTTGTACTTCCATCAGGTAATGAGGAATTTCAGATTTACAGTGATGCTTCACATAAGGGTTTGGGTTGTGTATTAATGCAAGGGGGTAAGGTCATAGCATATGCATCTCGTCAATTAAAACCCCACGAGAAGAATTATCCTACCCATGATTTAGAGCTAGCAGCCGTGGTATTCGCTTTGAAGATTTGGCGTCATTACTTGTATGGAGCCTCCTGCCAAGTTTTTACAGATCACCAGAGCTTGAAGTACTTGTTCACTCAAAAGGAGCTAAATCTGAGGCAGAGAAGGTGGCTTGAATTACTGAAGGACTACGACATGCAGATCCAGTATCACCCAGGTAAAGCAAACTCGGTAGCCGACGCATTGAGTAGGAAGTCAGTGGGAAGTTTGGCATGCTTGACGGTGATTTCAGTGGAGCCGACTATCATTGAGGAAGTAAAAGCAAGGCAAATGGAGGACGAATTCCTGAAGAAGGCAGCCGACGAGATTATCACCAGGCCGAGGTCAGGTTACACCTTCGAAAATGGGGTGCTTAAGTTTGAAGGAAGATTGTGTGTGGCCGACGTCCCAGAGTTGAAAAGGAAAATTTTACAAGACTCTCATGGATCCAGATTCACTGTTCACCCAGGGAACACTAAGATGTATCAGGACGTGAAGCAGACCTTTTGGTGGCCGAACATGAAGAGAGAAATAGCCGAGTTCGTATCCCAGTGCTTGTATTGCCAACAAGTGAAAGCAGAACATCAGAGGCCAGCAGGACTTCTTCAACCTTTGCCGATTCCTGAGTGGAAATGGGAACACATCTCCATGGACTTTGTGATTGGGTTGCCGAAGGCACAAAAAGGGATGGATTCGATTTGGGTCATAATTGATAGATTAACCAAGTCAGCACACTTCTTGCCGGTTCAGACTACATTCAATGTTGAACGACTTGCTGTACTATATGTGAATGAGATTGTGAGACTTCATGGAGTGCCGATGTCCATTGTGTCAGACCGAGATCCGAAGTTTGTTTCTAGATTTTGGCGGAGTCTACAAAGAGCCTTGGGGACAGAGTTGAAGTTTAGCACAGCTTTTCACCCTCAAACCGATGGCCAAACAGAGAGGACAATTCAGACACTTGAAGATATGCTCAGACTATGTGTATTGGATTTCAAGGGGAGTTGGGAAGCGCATTTGCCATTAGTGGAATTTGCTTACAACAACAGTTATCAAGCTAGCATTGGCACGGCGCCGTATGAAGCTCTGTATGGAAGGAAGTGCAGATCGCCGACATGTTGGACCGAGGTCGGAGATAAAGCTTTGATCGGCCCCGATCTAGTTCAAAGGACAACTGAAAAGATCAAACTTATCCAGCAGAGAATCAGGACTGCTCAGAGTCAACAAAAGAGTTACGCCGACCAGAGAAGAAAGGAATTAGAGTTTAAAATTGGGGATCATGTATTCCTGAAAGTTTCACCGATGAAAGGAGTTTCCCGATTTGGGGAGAAAGGTAAGTTAGCACCTCGTTACATTGGACCGTTTGAAATCCTTGAGAAGGTCAACCCGGTTGCCTACAGACTTGCTTTGCCGCCAAGATTGAGTCAAGTTCACAATGTGTTTCACATTTCGATGTTGAGGAAGTACATTCGAAACCCACTGCACGTGATTGATCATTTTGGGATTGTGATTGATGAAGACTTAGGCTACGAAGAGAAGTCGATGTGTATTATCCATAGACAAGTGAGGCAGTTGAGGAGTAAGGCAATACCGATGGTGAAAATTGAATGGAAAGAGCATTACGGCAAGGATGCCACATGGGAAATGGAAGAAGAAATGAAAGTCCGATATCCAGAATTATTCTCGAGTCAAGGTAACTCAAGTTTGGGGACCAAACTTCTTTAAGGGGGGTAGGATGTAATATCCCTCACATTGTCTTAACCATACTCATATGCATTTATATGCTTTGTCTTGTTATGATTGCATTTCAGACCTTGTCCTTGTGTTGCTTAAGTGCTGTTTGCATGCTTTGCTTCTTGTTCGGTGCGAGTAGTCAGCCTAGGCCAACCAAACCGAGGTCACCTTAAGCCTAGAATTGCCTTAGAACCCCTTTGATAGACCTCCACATTCATCCTGGCATACTGGCCGAGATGTCATTATCTTGGCCGAGGTGTTCATCGCCAAGGCCGAGATGTGTATTATCTAGGTCTAGATGTTACCCTTGAACCCGAGTGATCTTGCCCTAGACTGGTACGACCTAGACCGAGGTGTGGCACACCTAGGCCGAGGTGTGGCACAGCTGGGCCAAGTGTTGTCCTTTCTGGCCGAGGTCATTGTTCCCTTGCTTGCCGAAGTCTTGTTGTTAGCCGATGTCATTGCTCGCCGGAGTCCCTTGCCGCCTAGCTTGTTGAGCACGCCTTGTCTTAGTCTTGTCTTTTCAATCAGTCACCTTTTCGAGTTGAGCCAACCAACCACTGCCACGTGTCCGAGCTGAGGGTTTAGACAGCCGGCAGACCTAGAAACAAATCATTTTGTCTCAAATCTTTGTTCTTGAGGAGAGAGAAGCTCTAAGAGAAGAAGGAGGAGTTCTAGAGTGAGAAGTGGATTAGCAAGCTTGATTCTTAGAGTTCAAACCGTTAGATCCTTGATTTGAGGTTAGAATCTTGATTTACTCTTGTTATTCTTCTTGATCATCTAGCCGCATTGCACGATCGAACCTGTTTTGCATGTCATGCATTGATTTAAAGTTGGTTCTAGAAAGAGAAAGCTAGTGTTCATAAGTTCTTGAAGGGAAAGCCTCGTTTGATCCGAAAGTTTGCAACAAGATACATGCTTTTGTGTTTGTTTTCGTAAGATCTTCTAGTATGGGTATCCAGGTCCATGTTTTCAAATTCATAGCATGAAATCTCAGGTTTTACAATGATGAGTATGATCTTTGCATTCATTTTCTTCATGATCTTCATGTTCATGTTCCTTATGTTCTTGAGCAGAGGGAAAACCCAGATTTTTCCCGACTTCATTTTTCTTGGAGGACCACACCTCGGCGAGAAGGTGTGGGACCTCGGCCAAGACCTGGTTAGTGCCCAGCATGATTCCCCGAGATGAGAAACCGTGTTTGTTTTGGCTTGACCTAGTTCTTGGAGAACGCCGAGGTCATTTTGTGTGCATGTGAAGCTTGTTTGGAAGTGCATTCAACAGACTTTTGCCATGTGTTTGTAGGACTTGGACTTGCCTTGACCCCGACGTTTGAAGAACTATGTGAGTGGTATTTTAATAAAGATATGTTATAAAGCTTTGATAAAACCTTGTTTTGCTTTGTTCGGATATTACTTACAAGCATGAATGATCATCCCTATTTTGCGTATCAAGTTTTGTATCTTGCCTTGATGACATTCTTGGAAGTCCGTATGTGCTAGGGGACTATAAGCATTTGTAGCACAAAGTTTGGAAGTCCGTGTGTGCTAGGGGACTATAAGCATTTGTAGCACAAAGTTTGGAAGTCCGTATGTGCTAGGGGACTATAAGCATTTGTAGCACAAAGTTTGGAAGTCCGTATGTGCTAGGGGACTATAAGCATTTGTAGCACAAGTCCTTAGTGTCCGGGGACTATAATGCAACGACACCATTGTTTAGAGATCTCTCTTGTCTTGTCTTGCCTTGCCACTGACGGTTCTACCGCGTGGGTTTGTTTGTCCGGAATGTCATCTCTTGTATTATAATGATGTTAGTAAGCATCCCTTGAAGCTTCGAAAGATTTGATAGATGGACTTAATTTATTCCTTGTATTGCTTTGTTAAAAGATCTCGGATATCATTCATGTAAACCCCTTTATTATTTATGCCATTCACTGAGTATCCAAGCTCACCCTCTCTATATATATGTAGGTGATGAGCAAGACGGCGGCGACGCCTAGATGTGTTTGCCGATGTGTTTGCCGACGTGTTTTGGATTGTGTTTTGCAACATCTTGAAGATTATGCTTCTTAGTTATTTCCATTGTATTTTGTATTTGATGGCCGAGAAGCCTTTTGGTCAAGATGTATTTTGTACTCCAATTGTTGTATTAAAGCTATGTAATGATGTATGACATTTCATCCAACTTATGCACTGCTCTCATGGATTACTTAGCCTTGTTTTATTTCTTCCGCATTTGTAAGCCCCATATGTATACTCTGATTTGCGTGTGAATTCTTGTAAGTGGCCTTTGGTAATCTCAGATTACTGGCCATCATGGCACCATTCTACTAGGGGCGGAATGGGGTCGTGACAGGTTTAGTGGTAAGTGTCGAATTAAAAATGATTTTTATAAGCGTTCAATATTTCGTAACTTTTTGGATGGCATCTTTATATTTTTTCACTTAACGTTGTGTTTGGTTGGAGGATTTGGGGAGAGATTTAGAAAAGAAAAGGAAAAAAGTGTGTAAAACTAGGTAAAATATAGGCATGTTTTATTCACATTTCACATATCTTTTCTATTTTCCTTTCCAAATCCTTCCTCAAATTTTCTAACCAAACACAGTATAAGAGAGGTCTTAATCCGAGACTGGAGGCTGGGGTAACCTAACTACTCTATTTTTTTGTTTTCTTAAAAAAAAAAGAAGAGAATTTTGATTTCCTTTTTATTTTTAATTTTTTCATCCTTTCACAAGTAGAGAAATTCCTTGTCCATTACTTTTGCTGCAGAGAAAATTTTTGACCTTCTCCTTATACTTGCATTTGGTTTACTCGAATAAAAATTGTAATAAAATAAAATAATTACTTTCTTATAATGATAAATAATGATTTTATTTTAATATATATATATATTTTTTTGGGTTTCAACGAAACATAAGAATAAATATTTTAATGAAATGATTATTTTATTTCAGTCGACACCTTTCGTAATACACATCAACCTTAAATGTTGAATATTTTATTTTTTTACCACAAAAGAATCTACCTTCAAAATTTTAATCACCATCCTCCATGACTATGTGCTCCATTCAAATATCTTTTAAGTATGTATTTAAGAAAATTTCAACGCAAGTAACTCCTGAATCTGAAGAATACCAATCTAATCAAACCACATAGAAGTGTCTATTGGATTATCCCCAAACAGTCCATACAATTCACAAGATTATTATTATTATTATATTTTTGATTATTTAGACAACAAATAATTTTGTTAACTATTACAATTGGGCTTTTAAACAAGGAGTTTTTTCTTCTCTCTTTTTATTATTATTATTATTATTATTATTTTTTTTTTTTTATGAGTCCTAAACAAAGAGATTTGTTATGAGTCTTTGGACGCAAAATGTGTTTTTAATATTTATGATTGAGAGCCTTTAACAACCACTATAACATTTTTTTTTAGTTTAATAATATTTGAAAGTGTCACAAAACTATTTTTCTAATAACATTTTTTAGCTAGTCTTGTGACATTTTAAACAAGTGTCATTTATACCCGTACCACAATAGATACTAGTGGCACCTCTGCAAGTGTCACAACACCATCGTGGCTAAAAACTTTCAATGACATTTTGATGTCATGGTACATACTATTTGTGACACTATCAAGTGCCATTAAAAAAAGACTTAGTGGCACTTTAGTGATATTTATAAATGTCATTACACCATCAGGGCTAAAAGCTTTCAGTAACACTTTAATGTCATGGTAGACACTATTCGTGACGCTATCAAGTGCCATTAAAAAAGACTTACATTCTAAAAAATGCCACTATATAGATTTTTAATGGCGCTTGTTATGCCATAATTGATATTTTTAAGAATTTCATAAATGCCACTAAATCCAATTCATTTGTGTCATTAAATGTATATAAGTGTCATTGAGACTAGTGATACTTTGCAAAGCTACTACCACTATTACAAAATGTCACTTATATATTCTTTTCATTGACACTTTTAAAAGCCACAACTAAACATGCGTAAATACCTGTAAAAATTTAATCGATTTTTATAAACAATTGAATATTAATTGCCACATCCTATATTAATTTAACATCCATTTATCATGTAATATTTTCATAATAGTAAACAAATATTATCACTATAGGATCATCACATCAACCAAAAAAAAAAAAAAAAAAAAAAAAAAAAAAATCAAACCACAATCAATTTTTTATCTAAAAATATAAATTTATTTATATTGCAATAAAAATTATAATCAAAATTATAAAATATTCTACCACACTAACAAAGTTAAAGCAAAAAATAAAAAAATAAAAAAAAATAAAAAAAATTATTTCAGCCATAAGTTCTGAAAAGCCATAGTGATATCCATATTCCGTAGAGACAAATTGTCAAAACAAATTCAGTTCCCAAATTCTCAAACTCACTTGTATAAATATTCTCGGCTAGCATCCACAACTTGCGAAATTTGCATCCAAAATATAAACATATAAAGGTAATTGAAACTATATTAAGTTAATATAAATTTGTTAATGAAATTAATAATTACGAAAGAAATATACCACAAATGGAGCTGGCCAAGCAACATGAACTCTAATAACTTATCCAATTGTTTTGACAAGTCCATATGATTGGATCAAGCTCTCATTAAGTTTGTCTAGCACTTAAACATGTATCTCCCAATAGTCAGAGCCTAGTTCTTCCCCTTTTACTTTTTTAGATAAGTCTGTGCTTTTAAGTACTCCGATTACAACTGTTTCTGTTGGCCTAATGATATTTTTTAGAACAACTATACTTCCCACCTATAAATCAAAATTTAACTACTTAAGTAATTATATATTTATAATTAATAAATAACACTACAACAAAAGTAACCTATGGTGATGAAAAGTAGTGAAGAAAATAAATTTCGTCACTGAATAAGAATAATTTGTGACGAATTATAAAATTTTGTCACATATAATAAAAAAATAAAAATAATTCGTGACAATTTATTTTCGTCAATAAATATTTCTTTTTAGGTGAGGAAAAATTAAGTTTCGTCATCAAAGGTTTTCCCTCTAATTTTTTGGGGTACTTACCAATTAGTCCTATTAATTAGACTTATTTACCTACAGGTCCTAACTAATAAATTTAACACTATAAAAATAAGAGATTGATAAATTTATCACTATAAATTTATTCATAAAAATAAAGAGACTAATAAATTTATCACTATAAATTTATTCATAAAAATAAAAGACTGATAAATTTATCTTTATCACTTAATAAATTTATCAATAGGACTTAATGGGTAATAAGTTTCAAAAGTAGGACCTATTGGTAGTTTACCCTAATTTTTTTTGGTGGTGCCAAAATTTTGAGCCTTTTGGTGAGAAAATTTTTTGTCACCAATTATAAAATTATTAGTGAGAAATATATTTTCGTCACCAATAATTTTACATTTTTTTTTTTGCAAAACTCGATTTTAAATATTTTAAGATTATTTGGTGAGAAATATATTTCGGTCAGTAATCAGCTTGTTTGATTGTGGTTTTCAGAAAATAGTTTCAAAAAATTCTACTTTTTTATTTTCCGTATTTTAATAATTTCAATGAATTTTCTTAATAGTTTAAGCTATTTTTTTAATTCTTAAACACGCCTAACATAAATATTCTTAAAAAGTATAATATTTGTGATTTTTTTTTTATAAAAATACACTAAATACTAAAAAATAAAAAAATTACGAAATTTCCCCCCCTTTTTTTACACTACGAATTATTACACTAAATACAAATTCACTAATTTTGGAGAAAAATTTTTGACAAATTGGCGGAAAAAAAATAGACTACTAATTTCTCCCCGCCCCTTTTTTTGTTTTTGTTTTTGTTTTTGTTTTTTGTTTTTCAATTTTCCTCTCATATCTCTCTCAAAGCAAAACACTGGTTAATCTTCCTTCAGCGTGTTCTTCTATAGTGCCATCGCCGATGTCGCTCGTTCTCCTCCTTCAGTGCCGTCGCTGACATCGCATCTCTGAGCTCATCTGCCCGTCTCCTTTAGTGCCTCGTGTTCTCTTCCATTAGTGCCTCCTAGTGACGAAAACTAGTGAAGAAAATAAATTTCGTCACTAAATAAAAATAATTCGTAAGGAATTTATAAATTTTGTCACATATAATAAAAAAATAAAAATGATAGATGATGAAATTTATTTTCGTCAATAAATACTTTCTTTTAGGTGGGAAAAAAATTAAGTTTCGTTACAAAAAATTTTCCTACTAATTTTTTTTAGATGGCGTCAAAATTTTAGAACTTTTGGTGAGAAATACATTTATCACTAATTATAAAATTCTTTGTGAGGAATATATTTTCGTCACTAATTTTTTTTAATATTTTTGAGATCTTTTTGATGAAGAAATAATGTTATCAATTTTGATGTATTAAGCCGCAATGAAAAAAATAGGATATTAATTTTTTCACCCATGTTATCATCTCTCTCTTTTTCTGTTTATCATCTCTCTCAAAATAAGGTATTATTTGTCTCACTTCTTGCTCTTCCACCACGCCGATCGCCACCGCCACTAGTAGCCTTTCCGGTAACCGCCGCATCTTCTCTGCTCGCCGATTTGGTACGTGATTTCTCCTTGCTCTTTTTCTGTTGTCTCTTTCTCTTATTCTCTGTTTTGGGTTTCTTTGTAGTGTTTTTTTTACGAAATGGGACTCTAGATTTGGACCTTTTGCTTCTTGATTTGGTGTTTCTGTGTTCTCTAGGGCTGGAAAGAGAAGATATATATATATATATTCCCTCGTATTGTTCACATGTTTTGTAATGGGTTTTCAATCTTGTTCAAATCTAAGTTTTGTGATGGGTTTTTAAGAGATATATTCAAATATGAGTTTTCAATCATGTAAAGCAAATTTCTTTATTTGTTTTTTTGCTGCATTTTTTTTTTTTCAAATCTGAGTTTGTTTTTTTTCTCTCTATTCTTTTGGAGAAAAGATTGCTTTGCTTATTAATAGATTGACATATATGCATCAATTACTTTTTCCATACCTAACAGAAAGTAGGATCCCATTCTTTGTTTGTTTTTCCTGTTTCACTTTTGAGTAGAATTGTTGGAGACATTATCTAAAAATTTTGTAAAAGAATTATATGGTTGATGATTTAATGAATTTGTGAATAAAATTTTGTGAAAGAATTATTTTGTGAAAGAATCTGTGAATAAAATTAGTATTGCTGTAAAATTAGTATTGTTGATATATGATATATGATATACACAAAAAAAGGTAGTTGAAATTTTATCTGAAAATGAATTATATGATATACATTTAAAATTAGTATGATGTGAATCTTATCTAGAATGACTGTGATTTATATATATATATATATTTATCTGAATGTTTTCTGAGTATTTTTTTAAAAAAAATTGTAATATTGCTGATAAATATTATAGCCAGAGCAATTCTGCCTCAAAATTACATGATTAGGCAAGTATATATTGCCATAAAGATTGACATTGATATACACAGATAGACACAAGCAAGTTATATATGCACATGTTTCCTTTGAGTGCAATCCACTTCAAATTCTCCAAGTGCTTATGCTTTTTTGGGTTTGAATCTGGTTTGATTGAAATTCATTATTATAGTTCTTGTAATTTGGTCATTTTTTCCCAGATCTTAACTGAGGTTTTGAAGTGTGTGTTTCTATATCAGTAGGAAAACTTTTAAATGCAACTAGCACTTGAATAATGAACCGTAATTCAAGATTGACCCAACACAAATTTGTTATCTATTAGATAATGGTTGCTTGTTATATAGCAAAATCCTTGTTGGCTTGCTGGACCAAAACACTATTGCAATTTGCAATCAACCAAGTTTAGGAAAGAAGTTGACCTTGTTTTCTTTTTCTTAGTCATTCATATAAGCTATATAATCCATATTTTTAATAAAATTAGGGTTCAACTCCTCTCTATATTTGAATGTTTGTTTAATATCTGTTTATTTTATTGGTTTTTCTACTTAGGTTATTCATAAAAAAAATAAAATCGATTACTTAGGTTATGATTTGGATTGATTCCTTTGCTTCTGTGACCATCCTTGCTAGCTGGAGTAGCCTCCTGATTCTTCTTGGATACCATGCCTAGCTATTTGAGGATCCTTGTAGATGCCTGATGCTCTGCTATAGCCATTATTTCTTGTCTTTGTTTTAGTTGGTTGTGGGCATCTTCTCTTTGAGTAGTTCCTTCTTGCAGGCTATTTTGAGGTCTCCTTCTGTTAGCAATTTCACAAACCCCATCTCTCTTTGTTTATGTGGTCTCTAAACTTGTGTGGAGTTTTCTTTTTATTTATTTTCTTTTCATTTAGCCTTACCATATAACATACATAGAAATAGTTCTATCTACTTCACTCCAACTATGGACATGGGAAACAGAAGCCTGTCATTGACTTTCGTAAGATCAAATGGTTGGTTTTTATATGAGATAGGCTCGGGGGGCTCTATTCCAGTGAAGATGTAGAGAGCTTTTAGTTCCTCTGCGCACGTTGCATGGGGTGCAGCTTTATATCCCACTATAGTTCTCAATGCATCAATCTGTTTCCATATTTTTTTTCTTTGCTCAACAGCACTTATAGCAACAATGGTAGAGGTAGATCCTATCAGAAACATTTCCAATAATGCAAATTTTGACAAAGGAACAATTAGATATTAATAACCGAGACCTACACAATTAAAATAGTCCATAACAAGTCATTAAGAAATCAAATCATTGGCCTCATATTTTTCCAAATAAAGAAGAGGTTAGATGATACAAATACAATACACCAATGATAATTGAACCTTTATTGCTGTGTGCTCCAGGCTCCAACCATCTAAGAACCCATGAATGCATGTGGGCTGCACATGGATTTAGTTTGTTAATCTCTGCTTCTCTTAACCATGTTCATAGCCCATCTTCCATTAGGTAATCCATGTCTATGGCACTGCTAGTTCAAGTTACTTGTTTGTTGTTGTCCATTTGCCTTGATTTCTTGTATGTGCTAGCTACTGGATGTAGGAAAATGGGTCTTCAGTTGGTCCTTCTACTTATTTTTGGATGTCCTGTCTTTGGTGGGTTTGCTTGGCTGCTGCTATGGTTGGTTTGGCTTGCTGTGGTGTTGCTTTTGGCTACTGCTTTGGCCTGCTGAGAAGGCTTGCTCTCTTGGTTGGCTTCTCCTTTTTGTGGTTTTATTTTTTCTGCTAGGTTGATTTATTTTAGTTTAGTAGTGCCTTTTTTTTTTTTTGGTGAATAAGTCATAAAATAAAGACAAGAAAATTTACACAACTACAAAGGGTATGCCCCAGGACCTAGCAAGAACTATACATAACCAGAGGATAAAAACCTGTCCAGAAACAGCAAGCTAAATTCAAAGAGAGAACAACGGCCCATAGAGATAAACAACTAAAACTATGCATATGTGGGCCCTCAAAAAGGATCACCAAAGTACCACAAAAAAACCCACAATAGAAACCCTAAGGAAAATAAAATCTGGTTGCAATCAGTGAGCGTAAACCTGTTCAAAGGCCTCATACTATGCATATGTGGGCTAAGAACAAAGTCAAACAAACCAAAAGAGTTGTCGCAAATACCAGAATTTTTCTTTGCACATCCCGCAAGGGTAGGCCCAAAAAGGCTCTGTAACAGAGCAAAAGTGACAAAATAATATATACAAACTAATAGAAAAGCCGTGTCATTCTGCATGTGTGTCCAGCAACCATACTTCAAGATAACACCCTGTACAGTAGTCACAATATAACCATCCTCTATGTTACTGCCAGCACTCTCTACAATTGCACCATCCGACTTCAGACTTGGGAGATTAATAGAACCTGTCCAATATAGAAAATGGATTAAGTACAACCAAACAGGAAGCCTGCCTCTGTGTAGAATACAACGAAGTAACCAACACACAATATACGGGCTAATTTCACTCAACCCACAATAGTTAGTCTCACAACCCTCGGAAATTGATTGACCACACACAATATCAAGTCTCACACCATTGAACCCATAATTATAACTCTCACACCATTCAATGTATAGCCTTTTCATGTACCTGCAAAAAACAGAGAAACTAGTGATACAAATAAAAGAAAACATTAGGCAACTCTCTCACTATGGACTGAAGTAAAGGTATGAATATAGTCCTCACTATCACTCAACTCTCAATGGTATATAATAGTTCACACTCCAGCTTTTTACAACCTGCAAAAATTAGAAGATTGTTAGATAACACATAATATCTGCTCACTTTCACTCAACCCACATATACTAAACTCCCATCCCTCATATTTCTGCTACTTCTAGCACCATGACTGTCCTTCAAGATGGAGTGAGACAGTCTCCATTTGCTTAGAAACCAGTTATGAGTGGAATGAACTTTCAAGTTAGACAATGAAATCATTCTATATCTGATCATATCCACAATTCTCTTGATAACCACTTCTTCGGGGTACATTTCATTATTAAAAATCCTATTATTCCTAGCAAGCCACAGCTAGTAAATTGTGCAAGTAAAAACAAGCTTAGAAATAATAGTGCCCATAGAATTCCCCTTAACAGCTTTAGAGATATGTTCCACCAACTCAGGCCAAAGAAGACTAGGCCAAGATACATTAATCATAGATTTCAACTGACTCCACACTCTATCAGAGAAAGGACAGTGAAAAAATAGATGATTATGATCTTCACAAGTGTTCTGGCAAAAAATAGATGATTATTAAAAATATGAAATTGTGAGGTAAAAACTATTTCAAGTTCCAACTATTCTTTGCATTATAATTTGTAACTTTTATTGAACAATTCAAAAAAATAATTTCCTTTAATTCTAACTGGGTCCGATCCATTTGACAAATTTATTTGGAGATTTGCTTTTGAAGATGTGTGTATATATATTAGCTGTAGTGCTGCTGAATGGGAATGGTGTGGTCTAGACACCACATTTTTGATCGACCTTAAGACTCAGACGTCACCGATTGAGCGCTTGGTGATATTGCATATTGTGCTCGTTCTGAGGTTACGGAGTCACGGCTGCGAGCCTTGCCTCCGGACTTCCAGACTCTTTTGTGCTTTGCCTCGGTTTGCGAACCAGGCCCTGTTTTCTTTGCTTTCTCTTCCCGAAGGGAGGGAGAGGTCTCGTAGATCATCTCTCAGTGGCCGTAGGCTACGTTTCATGGTCGTAGGCTATTTTTCCCGTTTGGAGCCCGGTTTTCGATTTTCGGAGCCGTCGGCCGTGTGCCTCGGTTCGGGACCGCTTAACTACCTCCGTTTGCTCCGGTTTTTGGCACACACCTTGTTTCCTCCCTTTTGAGGGACACTGTGGCCCGAGAGACCAACTTCGTGGTCGAACGGCACTTCCGGTGCCTGGCAGCCTGTTTTCGGGACCCCGAACTGCATGTTTCGGCCCCCGAACCTTCGTTTTGCATCCGTCTTGGTCCATTTTTGGCAGGGACCTTATTTTCATTATTGGAAAGGTTTTAGGAGGGTGGGAGACCAGCAATTTTTATAAAAAACTAGTTTTATTTCTTCATCGCTCTTCATCGCCCGTTTTCTTCACTAGGAAGCTGGTTTTTCCCACTCCCAGGCCACTTTTTCTGATTTTCCACCACATCATTGTGTTGTACACACCTGGGAGGCCACCAATATGGGTAGGCCGACCAGCAATTGTTCTTGACCCTTTTGAACCCCTCTAAAAAGTTGGTTTCTCTCTCTCCTGGTTCACATTTTCTGGGTTTTGACCCTACAGCTGTGTTGCACTCATCTGGGAGGCCACCTTTTTGGGGTGGCCAACCAGCAATCCTTGTTGACCCCTGGTCGGCCGACCAGGGGAGGTGGCCGGCCGACCACCTGGCCCTTTTGCACCTGGCCAGCCATTTTTCTCTCTCTTGGTGCATTACGGCTGTGCCAGCTATTTTGCACCAGATCCTCTGTCCGAGGGTCTGTCCTTTTGGAGGGACATTTGAATTGTTTTTTCCCCCCTTTTCTTTGGCTCCTCTCCTCTATATAGCCAACACTTAAGCTTCATTTCTAAGGGTTAGAAAAACCAGCTGGAGCATTTGCATACAATCCTCCATATCTTTCTCATCCAAGCCTCAAAACACCCTTGTTCTTGCACCATTTACACACCAACTCATAGCCTACCACCTCCACCCTCCATTCCAACACCTTGAGGCTGATTTTTAGAGGTTAGGAGCTCATTCTCTTGGACCAAAGGCTGCTGCATTGCTGTGCTACAAGGGTAAGTCCTCTTTTCCCCTTTTCTAGCCTTATTTTGCTTCATCTCTTAGCCCCTTTTGGTTACATTTCTGGGCTTCGACCTAAACTGTAAAGTATCTTATTTTGATCCCCTCTTCAACTTTGTTGAAGGACTCTTTGCTGTTTGAGACCATCTGCTACCCCTTGTCCTTTATCACTCTTTTAGGGCTATTTTTGCATCATGTTTTAGTCCTACTTGTGAATATTTTCGAGGCTTGATATAAACTGGAAAAAATCTTGTTTTGACCTCCTCTTTAAGTTTTCTTAGGTCACTTTTCTGTTTGGATTCATCTCCTTCCTTGCATGCTTCATTTCCACACGCTTTGAGCCATGCATTTGAGCATTTGCATAAGTCTTGTTTTGGCCTCTTAGCCACTGAAATCCAGTGGATTTTCAATGGCTTTGATGAGGTTTTGAGCTTTGAAATCATAGAGGGGTGACCCTCTCAACCCTCATTCTCTTTACTAGCATGTTTGGCCTTCCAAAGGGACCCTATTTTGCATGCATTGAAGTCACTTTTCAGGCTTTATTCTGAGGGTTTTGAGGTCTGCCTTGGCTCTGTCCAAGGCCCTCTTGGCCGTATTTTATGTCTATGATGCATGTGTAGAGCAATCCCGTTCAAGGCCTCTCAAAGAGGCCTTTCTTTGCATGTTTCCGAGACTGATTCCAGAGCCTATTTAGCGGGTTTTAGGACTTTTATAATCCATTTCCAGAGTTGATTTGGTCTTGCTAAGTGTCTATCTTGTAGGTGCTTAATAACCCCTTGCATGGCCCTTTAAAGGAACCCATTATTCTTGCATATGTTGGCTGTATTTCAGAAGTTATTTGGGCATATTTTGACATATTTTATTCACTGATTTTGGCTGGTTTGATGAGTTCTCTTGTGCTTCATATACATGCCATGTAAACCATGCTTGCTAGTCATAGTTGCATGCTATTTTAGTCCATCATGCTAGCATCTTTTGGTCATGCTTTGAACTAGAAATATTTATGTTTTGGGACTACCTTGGCTCTGTCTTTGTGCTTCATAGTCAAATAATGCATGCTTTGTATAGCTATAAGTCAATACATGTGCCTAGTTTTGAGTTTCGGGGCTCATCTCATGCATCGGGTGCCATGTTTCCATGTTTCGGGACCTTTTAGCATCATGTTTCAGTGCTGGAATTTACATGTTTGAATGCCATGCTTCATCCTTGCCATGCCTTGTTAGAGTTGCATGCTATGCCTTAGGTTTGGTCCTCGGTTTGCGTGCATGTGTGCATGCATTTCGGTTATCTCATTTTCATCTTATGGCTACTGATGTGAGTGTGGCTGAGGTCCACTCATGTTGGTGTAAGTCCATTATGCATTGTGTATGCCATTTCAATTCATAGCATTGCGTATGCTAGGTCGTATGTTAGAGCATTGTGTATGCCATCTCATAGCATTGCGTATGCTAGGTTGCATGTTAGGATTGCATTCATGCATGTCATGCATATTGCATTGTGCTTGGGATAGGAGTTAGCCCAAGCACGGGAAACGAGGGACGTTTCGTACTCCGAGTGACGGAACGTGTCTCAATTCCCAGTCGCCGACACTCCGGATTAACCATGACGGAATCTCGGTCTTGTTATGTTTATATGTGCATTCATTTCATATTGAGTCGTGCAATTCGACTCCTCGGCCATCATGCATCGAGATGCGTGATTGGTGGCACGAGGATCGAGGTGTGCATACATATGTGAAAATACATTGGCATGCCCCTTTCTTGCTCTCTGTTGCAGCAAATCAGAAACCGGCAGTCTTTTGGAGCTTCATGCAACATTCCGAGATTAATTGCAAACAGAGGCAAACCGGGACATTGCAATGGATTTCCGTGCAAAACAACTCAAGCATGCATCATCTATCATCCGGAGCAGAGCTGAGGCAGTCCATAGGCTTGCATGCTAATTTACTACTTTCCTAGATTAATTTGTTAATTAATTAGGGTTTTATACTTATTCGGACTGTATTATTTATTCGGGACTGTATTATTTATTCGGACCCTCCGAGCGAGGGCAATTATGTAATAAGTGTGTGTGAGTGTGATGTATGTCTTCCAACCCCACGTCTTTCTCCCTTTTATTTACCAGCTTATGATGGTTAGATTAGGGCATATTTCAATTAGCATACAGTATGATAGCATGTTCGCATTCATTCATCTGTCTTGCATGCACCGGACTCGGCGCATCATACTAACTGCATTGTATTTCAATTCCGAGTTAAATACTTGTTAGTTGTAGCATTTCACATGCCATCTTTAGAATAGCCGAGCCTATCTTAGTTGCATTTTGCATGTGTTGCATTAGGCATTTCTGTATAGTTAGGATCATGCATGGATTTCTAACATAGGTTTAGTTTTGGCTTGGAGTACTCGGTAAGTTTTATGCTTTAGCATCCTTGCATGCATGTGAGTGACTGCCATGATAGCATGCTTACCATGAGGATACGTGTTTATGTGATATAACTGCCTGAATGCCTGTGGATAAAGGTTGGGTTATTTGGATTGGAATAATTCATTCACTGTGAGTTTTAAGCCCACTAGATAGTGGCAAAACCATGTTTTCTAAGCCCACCTGAGGGTGGCAAATCCACATTTTAGCCTACTTGCGAGTAGCAAACCACTTTCAAAAATAAACAGGAAATGTTTTGTTCCAATTCAGGCGACCCAGTTTATACTTGTATGCTGTGCGCATCACATAGTAAATCTAGGCTAATAACCGGCATAGGAACACATAATGTTTTCAAAACTTGGTATCATGGTTAGTAGAGGCCGATCTTCGATCGGGCGAGCGGGGGTGCTCACGAAGTGACCTTCCCCAATCGTACCCAAGTTCCCGAGCCGAGGCAACTTTGGTGATGACGGACACGTGGCCTTAGGCAACGAGTCAGGGTTTCCTAAATTTCCCAAAATAAAATATTTAGGTGGCGACTCTGTATCTGGCAAAGCAGTCCATGTTTGGCACTTCTTTCAAAAAAAATCTATTTTCAAAAACGATTTGCCGGATTTGGACTCTTTGGTGATCTATCAATCTTGCATTGCACATTGCAAGATCAGATTAAGAACCGACACAAATCGAGTCCGAACTGTAGTGAGGCTTCACGGGCGCATCTACAGTTTCTGGCGACTCCGCTGGGGAGTTAGAGAACTTGACTCGAACTCATGATATCGTGTTTTGACTACACTTATGTGTTTCTTTGCATTGCATGTGCATTGGTGCGCCTAAGACACCGTGTTTGCCATATGCTATTCCTGAGCGGTTAGCCTGAGGCTGCGTGCCATAAGATTGACCGGTTACGGGCTCTGCCAGTATGGGAACACAAACCCCGGTTTTTACCGAGGCACCCTTTTGACCATTCGACCTAGTGCATATTCGGAATCCATAGTGACCATTCCAAACTAGGACAGGTTGCTTACCCGATATAGGTTGTTTGAAACCGCTGCGTGCGTAGTGAAACCCTAGCTCCTAACAAAATAGGACAGGGAAACCCTACCCCAACATAGGGGTGTTTTGGCTCTCACTTGCTTGTTATGTGCTTTAGAGTGCGCCTCTACAAGAATGCATGTATCAGTTTACAAGTTTGGGCATCAGGCCTGCGGGCACCAGTTCAGTATTTTGGGATTCAGTTTACCTGAGGGTATCAGTTTGCAGGGCAGAGATTTGGGCAGAATTTAGTAGAGGGCACAGTCGTTCAGTTTTGCTCGTATCTGTTTTGGCGAAATTGGGTTGAGATGCTGCATGTTTTCTCTTTTGCAGGGGGTAGTCTGGGAACCATAGCTTTAGAAGGCTCCAATATCCCCCGGGTACATTGGATCCGTGTTCATAGACTTTGTCAGGTCGGAAATTCAGTTCAAGGGTAAATCAGTATTCCTTCGCCAGAGGCAGGGTAAAAGGGCCAGTCAAGCACAGATCATCAGTTCAACAATCTTCGGATCAGCAGTCATTATCCACCTCACCTGTGTGCAGTTGGGTTGAGATACCTCAGCGAGTTACACCTGTTATTCAGCTAGATCAGGGCAGTATGGCAGGGATGGAAGAAATGATGCGTCAGCTTCAAGAGAGTATGAAGCTCATGCAAGAGGACGCTGCTCGCCAAGCGGAATTCTCCAAACAGCAGGCTACAATCATGACCCAGCAGGCGGAGCTAATTACCCGGCTACAGCAGCAAGCCGAAGCATCAGCCTCACATCAAGCTCCTCCCCCACCAAGGGTTCCGATACCCGAGGAGACACCAAATGTCCAAGCAGATACGGACATTCCGACAGGGCCGGCTCCGCCCCCAATCTTGCCCCAGCTGTCTAAAGCACCAATCAACCTACCGGAATCTCCCTTTGAGCTCGAGATAGACCATACAGCGTTGAAGTTGAGCAAGCTTGAAAAATTGTTCAAGAAATCCCAGAGGGTAAAGTCCATCCCGGACATCGAGGACGGATACACTGACTCGGCTGTGACGCTGCCAGACCGGTTCAAGATGCCACAAATCGACTGTTTTAACTGATCCAGGGATCCCATGGTGCATCTACGGTTGTTCTCAGACATACTAAGGCCGATGGGCCTCACCAGACTGCAGAAACTTTCATTATTCGGACAAACCCTGTCAGGTGTGGCGGCCATCTGGTATGCAAAATTGGAAAATGATGTCAAGAGGAATTGGGATCAGATGGCCGAGGCCTTCGTTGCACAATACTCGTATAACACGCAAATCGAGATTACGACCCGTGATCTTGAGACGACGAGGCAGGAGCCTAAAGAGAGCTTATCAGAATTCGTGGCCCGCTGGAGGGCCAAGGCCTCAATGATGACCATTAGGCCAACGGATAAGGATCAAAAACGGATGGTTGTGCGCAACCTCCAGCCCAAACTAATGCAGAAAATGATCGTGCTCCCCTTCCCTACCTTTTCAGATTTGCATGAGATGGGAGTACAGATCGAAGATGCCATGAAGCAGGGCCTTATTGATCAGGAGAAAGAGCAACCTAGGCGGGCGTTTTCCCGCAGTTCGAATGCGACCAACAGTGGTGATGCAGCTGCAAGATCTTCTGAAGTGGGCATGGTCACCACCACCACATCAAAAAAAGCTACCCCATTTACCGGTGCGTCCGGAAGTAGCTCACAGAAAACCAAATATCCACCCCAAGCTAAGAAGGTTTTCACCCCACTTTATATGCCTTTGTCAAAGGCTCTAGGGGTTTTGATCAAGAAAGGGCATCTGAAGCCCCTGGAGCCGCAGCCATTACCAAAGAATCTCCCTCTCTCACACAACCCAGCTGACTACTGTGCCTTCCATCAGCGAGTTGGCCATGACACTGACATGTGCTTTCGTCTCCACCACGAAATACAAGATCTGATCGACAACGGGGTCATCGTCGCACCAAGTCCTGCAAAGTCTATCGGCACTTGATCAGCGAACTTGGGGGAAATAATGTGACTATGTGATCGGGAGATGAACCACTTGCGGATGGCACTCGATTTACTCCAGATATGGCGTATGGCACACACCATTTTGAGCATTTGGCGAATGCTACATTCTGACTTGGGTATTGAGTCAGTCTTGTTGTTTTGTTTTGAGTCTGTCGTTTTGTTTTGAGTCAGTCTTTTCATACTGAGTCAGTTGAGGTCTGTCTTGTCGTATCGAGTCAGTCCTGTTGTATAGGAGTCGGGTGATCCCGGGGGTGTTACCTCGGACATCACTGTTTTGTTTCGTGTTTGTCTTTTTGCTTTCTTTGAGTCAGTTTCTACCAAGGAGCCAGTTATGCCAACAGATCTCAATGAAACAACAGTGATTTTCATACTCTTGTATTTGCTTCGGCCGTGCGCCAGTTGTGCCAGAAAATTTGAATCGAACGGCAGTACTTTTCGCCTACTTTTCTGTGCCTTGAATTCATTGCATTGACCTAAGTTTTTCAAAACTTTTTGAACACTACGGTGAAAACAAAGAGGAAGGAATTCCTCGGGATTTGAAAAAAATTTGATCAATTGAGAGAAAGAGAGGCATGCTAAGCCCTTAATGAATGAAATCATGCTTGTTAATGTGAGTACTGAGAAGGATCCTGGCTTGATCCAGATTGGTTCTACACTGTCTTCAGCGCGAGCGATTAGTCGCTTTCTTAAAAGGTTTCAAAAATGTTTTTGCGCCGTCCTGCGAAGACCTGTGTGGAATCGCTCTTGAGATTGTGCAGCCTAGGATCGCTCTCAGCCTCGAGACTCGACCCCTTGCTTTCGAACCTTGAACTTAGATTCAGAATGTTCAATGGTCAACCACAATGTGAGACCTGTGTGGTCGGATCAGAAGCAGCCCTCGAACTAGGGGCGAGAATATCAGATGTGATCAAAGGAAGCTTGCGAAGCTAGATCAAAAACAGCCCTTGAACTAGGGGCAAAAATGTCAGAGGTGCTCGAAGAGCCAAAGATGGATCATCCTGCAAATCAATGAAGACTGGAAAGAATGCCAAATCCTAGAAGAGAAGAAAGAAAAAAGTATTGCTGAAGAACAACTAAGTTCCTATCCACAACACTAGGGGCAAATTTAACCCCCATGGGATGGACTCCTGCATCGTCAGCGAACAACAGCTGTTCTCCTGGATTCAGATGGCTTCGAGATCTCAGAACCATTTGACATGGACCAAGCTACACTTTTACCCTTGAGAGGCTTGCTGGGCCGAAAACCCGGAAGGGCGACCCAGGCAAAAGTTAGAGCAAGAAAAAGAAGAAAAAGAACAAACAAAAAAGAAAAATGCAAAGAATGAAAAAAAAAAGAAGAAAAGATAAAAAATGAAAAAGATGAAAAGAGAAAAGATGAAAAAGAAAAAAAGAAGAAAAGAAATGAAAAAGAATTGAAGAACATAGCTTGCAAGGTTGAAAACCCGCAAAGGGCGGCCTTGGCAAAAGTTAGAGCGCAAAAGGAGAGGTTAATACCCGAGTGTACCTTAACCCCGAACTACGTGAGGCTTGATTCCCATCTTTGGGATATGTAGGCAACTTCATTTCGAAGTCCAGCCGTAAAACACTTCAAAATCGACTGTGTCCATGTAATGGTTTTGATCATCTTTGCCTTCTCTGTATCCGAGAGTTCGGTTATGATCGTCACTCTGAGGACTGATTACAATGCGCTGTGGCATCATCCAAACAAGGGGCAACTTTCTGTTGCCATTCAGTATGCTGCGGCGTCATTCAAACAAGGGGCAACTTTCCGTTGCCATGCAGTGTCCTTCGGGCAAGGGGCAATTTTCCTTCGGATCTGAGGTTGTGTATCTCAAGAGTAGGTTCCGTGCTCGTTGAGCAGTGGTCGTTTGCAAAAATAGTTTTTGAGAATTTTTAATGAGGTTGACTAATTTTCTCTCAAAAATTATTCCATTTTTCCAAAACTAGACCATTTCTTGGACCCCAAAAAGGGAAAATTTTCAGTGCTCACAGCCTAACTTGCATGATTTTAAATCAGAAAATTGAACAAGCATGTTAATCTAACTCTCGTATTGGTCAAAATTGTTTTAGTAGAAAACCAAAATAAAAATGGTCAAAATAATGAATTAGGGGCACAGTTGAGTCAGGCTTCCTGTCTTTCCCCCGTTGTCAATGCATTTGCTAGAAAGGGCACTCTACCTGCCAGAACAGGGCACAACTCAAGCTAACAGCAAAGGGCAGAAAGCTCTCACACCCTCCAATCAGCGAGGTATCAGGCCATGTGCGAAGCATGAATTGGAATGGATCAAGATATTCCACTCCCCCATCTGAACACATCTGATCACGTCCAAACTCCTCAGTAGAGCATCGTCAACCGGTGTCAGCTACAGATTTACTACACACCCAGTTGTAGCACATCCCCTCTGTGGGAGAAACTCACTGTTGTGAACAAGAATAAGAATCTAGCGGCATGCTAGGGGCAAGAGCCCACAACTTTCTGTTTATCCATCAACCACCCAGGGGAGGGATTCAAAATGAGAGATTGAAGAATAGAGAGGTGTGCGCTGAGAGAAAAAGTGAGGAAAGGGCTTTTTCAGAAAAAAAGAGCCTGAGGGCCGAGTGATGTGAGAGACACAAGTGAGAAAGGGTGGGAAACAATACCCGGTGAAACTGGCTCCTCGCGATCTGAGAGGTCTGTCGTCTTTGTAATACGTCTGTGTGTCGTGTCTTTTGTTTTGTTTGTCTCGATTCCTGCTTTGAGTCGTCCCGAGCATGCCTCGTTGTGTTTAGGTCATTTACCTTTTGTTTTTCTGTGTTGAGTCATTTTGGCTGTGGTCAATTGTAGGGTCAATAGCGGTTGAGAATCCTTTTCTCATTTCAATTTCAAAAGAAAAATCATCTTGTGCTCAGAGTGCTGTGCCATTCTCCACATTTGCACAAAACAGGATTTGTTCTTTCGTAAAACCACAGGGTTTAACCCGGGTCATGTGAGAACAATAGAACAGGACCTATTTGAAGCTATATGGGTTCCAGGCTGCGAAGCAAAAGAAGAGAGGGAAAATTGGAGCATTTGAGTTTGTTTCAGTTTCCGTGATTATACTCTTCGTGATTATACTCCGGATGTGCCTCTTCAGGCCTTGTCAGTGCTCCGAAGTATGAGTGTACCTCTACTCCCAAACTCAAGCTTGTTACGATGACAGAATGGCAATCGAAGTGCTCCTTCAGAAAACCAGCCCCTGCCAGATGCATCTTGGTTGTATTTGCAATGAGTTCCTAGGAGACCAACTGCGACGGTGGAAACTAGAGTTCGGACGGCTGTTGCCTAGAACGCAAAGGTTCGGGATTTCCGAGACTAAAGTCTAGTTTAAATACCCAGGGGTCTATCCTCGGCTTGAAATCTGTACGGCAGCCCCATAGATTGAGATAGCATGTGAATGCGCCTCGATCCTGGATACTGAATCAACCTAGTCTGTCACCCCGTTGGAGAATAGGGAAAGTTGTGAACATGGCTAGAAAGGAAAGGTAGTAACTGCGGTTTGGAAGTACAATCAAGAAAGTGTAAGAAGAACCCACTCTTTACAGCTCAAAATGTTTCTGCGGAATTTTCAACTCATGTCTTCGATGTGTAGCTCATCGTCAGTCGGCATGCACGAGGTGTATCCTTTTTGGAATGTATTGTGACCCCTCCGAGAGGTAAATCGGAGGTTGCGTTTGGAATTTGGTCTCCTTAAGGCTTGTATTCCCTTATTTGGTATTTTTGTTTCAAACAGGCGTTGTCACACGCATTCCACTGGCATTGTTATGCTCATTACTTGCATTGTTATGCACATCTGTCTAGCATTGTTATGCTCATTACTTGCATTGTTATGTACACTCCACCTGCATTGTTATGCACCTTTTCACTTGCAATTGTCGTCTTTTCTCCTCTCGCATGTGGTGCGTTAGGACATCTTCGGTTTCAAACATTCGGACAAGTTCCGGTGTTCATTCATACCTTTCCTCACTTGCGTGTGATATGCTGAGAGGTTTTCTCTTGCGTGTGATACGCTGAGAAATTTACCTTTCCTCTCTTGCGTGTGATATGCTGAGAGGTTTTCTCTTGCGTGTGATACGCTGAGAACTTTACCTTTCCTCTCTTGCGTGTGATATGCTGAGAGGTTTTCTCTTGCGTGTGATACGCTGAGAACTTTACCTTTCCTCTCTTGCGTGTGATATGCTGAGAGGTTTTCTCTTGCATGTGATACGCTGAGAAGTTTACCTTTCCTCTCTTGCGTGTGATATGCTGAGAGGTTTTCTCTTGCGTGTGATATGCTGAGAAGTTTACCTTTCCTCTCTTGCGTGTGATATGCTGAGAGGTTTTCTCTTGCGTGTGATACGCTGAGAAATTTACCTTTCCTCTCTTGCGTGTGATATGCTAAGAGGTTTTCTCTTGCGTGTGATACGCTGAGAAGTTTACCTTTTCTCTCTTGCGTGTGATATGTTGAGAGGTTCACCTTTCTTCTCTTGCGTGTGATACGCTGAGAAATTTACCTTTCCTCTCTTGCGTGTGATACACTGAGAGGTTTACCTTCTTCCTCTCTTGTGTGTGATACGCGGAGAGATGTTGTGTGTGAGACTCCGGGTATTCTCGGTAGTCGCTTTTAGCCTTCTCCACGTGAGACGCAGTGAGAATTGCATAATTTTCTTACATCCTTTCTACATGAAATGTAGTTAGATTTGTATTCACCTGCTTAAAATTGTTGCATGATATGCTTCATTACAGCTTTCTTTGCATAATCATAAGTTATGTTCGGCTTCTTGCATTGTCAGTTGCATTTTGCCCCTACCTGCGGGCATATCTCTTTGATTATATTACCTGTTTGTCTAAGTCTTCGGCCTCGTCAAAAATGGGTTGTCTCTGGGCATTGACATTCACTCCCGTCACTTATGACTTTCGAGTTCTATCAAAGAGGGGCAACTGTAGACACTCCATTTTTGACCGACCTTAAGACTCAGACGTCACCGATTGAGCGCTTGGTGATGTTGCATATTGTGCTCGTTCTGAGGTTGCGGAGTCACGGCTGCGAGCCTTGCCTCCAGACTTCCGGACTCTTTTGTGCTTTGCCTCGGTTTGCGAACCAGGCCCTGTTTTCTTTGTTTTCTCTTCCCGAAGGGAGGGAGAGGTCTCGTAGATCATCTCTCAATGGTCGTAGGCTACGTTTCATGGTCGTAGGCCATTTTTCCCGTTTGGAGCCCGGTTTCCGGTTTTCGGAGCCGTCGGACGTGTGCCTCAGTTCGAGACCGCTTAACTACCTCCGTTTGCTCCGGTTTTTGGCACACACCTTGTTTCCTCCCTTTTGAGGGACACTATGCCCCGAGAGACCAACTCCGTGGTCGAACGGCACTTCCGGTGCCTGGCAGCCTGTTTTCGGGGCCCCGAACTGCATGTTTCGGCCCTCGAACCTTCGTTTTGCATCCGTCTTGGTCCATTTTTGGCAGGGACCTTCTTTTTATTATTAGAAAGGTTGTAGGAGGGTGGGAGACCAGCAATTTTTCTGAAAAACCAGTTTTATTTCTTCATCTCTCTTCATCGCTCGTTTTCTTCACTAGGAAGCTGGTTTTTCCCACTCCCGGGCCACTTTTTCTGATTTTCCACCACATCATTGTGTTGTACACACCTGGGAGGCCACCAATATGGGTAGGCCGACCAGCAATTGTTCTTGACCCTTTTGAACCCCTCTAAAAAGTTGGTTTCGTTATAGCGATCCCGGGTTTACCCCTTATAGTACAGTGATCCGGACATGTGTCCGTGGATGTTAGTAGTTGAGTATTGTCTTGTTTACATCCTTTCCTACTTTGTATTTGAGTTATAGGATGTATTGGGCAGGTTTGTTACA